>OX638236.1:0-2500 GCA_951805285.1 Thymelicus acteon
AAGCCCAAATAGAAAGTTGGAAGAGTTTCTGCAGCAAGCAGGACAAAGAAGGGGTCTGGGAGGGCATTTATAGAGTTATAGGAAGAACCACCCATCGACAAGAGGACCTCCCCTTGGAGGAAAAAGGGAAGACGATCGATATGGGGAACTCAGTTAAACTATTAACAAATACCTTCTACCCAGACGATACCCCGGAAAACGATACACCACGCCACCAGGAAGTCAGGAAGAAGGCAAACCAAATTGACGAATGGGCGAATGAGGTGCCCCATGATCCACCCTTCTCGATTGTAGAGCTCAAATCCGTACTAGAAACATTTAACCCCAAGAAAGCTCCTGGTGCGGACGGCTTTACAGCTGACATCTGCAGCAGAGCAATCCAAAGTGACCCTGAGTTCTTCCTATCACTGGCCAACAAATGCCTGCAACTGGCACACTTCCCTACCATCTGGAAGGAGGCAACGGTGGTTGTCTTGCGGAAACCCGGTAAGGACAATTACCGAAACCCTAAAGCCTATAGGCCAATAGGATTGTTGCCAGTGATGGGAAAAATTCTTGAAAAAATGATCATAGGTAGACTGAAGTGGCATATTCTTCCTAGGATAAGTACTCGCCAATACGGGTTCATGCCCCAGAAAAGCACTGAGGACTCTCTCTATGACCTAGTGAGCCACATCCGACAGAAAGTGGAAGACAAGAAGATAGTCGTTGTGGTTTCGCTGGACATAGAGGGGGCCTTTGACAATGCTTGGTGGCCCGCTATCAGAATCCGATTGGCTGAGGAAAGGTGTCCTAGCAACTTACGAAGAATCCTCGACAGCTACCTATGTGACAGAAAGGTCACGGTTAGGTACGGAGGAGAGCAATACACGAAAAACACGAATAAAGGGTGTGTGCAGGGGTCGATCGGCGGTCCTATATTATGGAATTTGCTCCTGGACCCTCTATTACAAGGTCTTAAACAAAGAGGAGACCACTGCCAGGCCTTTGCGGACGACGTTGTCCTCGTCTTCGCTGGGGACACAGCTCTAGAGATCCAAGGACAGGCCAATGCCACCCTCGCTTACGTCCGGGATTGGGGCGTCAGCAACAAATTGAACTTTGGTCCATCTAAGACCAAAGCGATGACGATAACAAGGAGACTGAAGTACGACGTGCCAATCCTGAGGATGGGTGGGGTGGACATTGGAATGTCCGAGGAAATAAAAATCTTGGGACTATATATAGACAGAAAACTTACATTCAATAAGCATGTAGCCGAGGTATGCAAAAAAGCTACAAATATATATAAGCAGCTTGCAAGAACGGCCCGAATCAGTTGGGGGCTCCATCCGGAGATAATCCGCCTCATATACACGGCTACCATAGAGCCGATCATCACGTATGCCGCTAGTGCCTGGGCGCCGGCGACTGAAAAACTAGGGGTGCAAAAACACTTAAACAACGTGCAAAGAGGCTTTGCAATCAAATTGACAAAGGCATACAGGACGGTCTCACTAAACTCTGCCTTAGTGCTGTCTGGGTTGCTTCCCCTTGACCTCCGAATAAGAGAAGCAGCTGCACTCTACCAGGCCAAGAAAGGAATACCCATGACTGAACTAAGTGACAGGGAAGTGGAGCAGGTCATTGCATATGACAGGACTCCCCACCCGGCAGAGCATATGAGCCTGGGGTTCGTTTGTCTGAACAACCGAGACGAAGTCGATTGTTATAACAACCAAGCAATACGAATATATACGGATGGCAGTAAAATTGACGGCACGGTTGGGGCTGCGCTGTCCTTATGGAACAGCGAAACCGAAATCGAATCCGTCAAATTGAAGCTGTCACCGTATTGTACGGTTTACCAGGCAGAACTCCTGGCCATATGCACAGCAACAAGCAAAGCCTTGGAGCGCCGGGAGTTGAGTTTTGGCATATACAGTGACTCGAGATCCGCCCTGGAGTCTGTTGTCAATTATGCCTCAAAGCACCATCTGGCTGTACAGTCGCGGGCAAACATTAAAACTGCTAGAATCCAAGGCAAGGAGATATCCTTGTTTTGGATCAAAGCACACGCTGGTCTAGAAGGCAACGAGCGGGCCGATGAACTGGCCAAAGAGGCGGCCCAAAAGCTCAAGAAAAAGCCAAACTACGAACTTTGCCCGGTCTCATACGTCAAGCGACAGATCCGTGCGCGGTCGCTGGGCGAGTGGAACCGGAGGTATAGGGAGGGCGAAACAGCTGCCATCACAAAAATATTTTTTCCTGATGCGGTGACGGCTTACAGGACGATAAGAAAGATGGAAACATCGGGCATACTGACACAGGTGTTGACGGGGCACGGAGGGTTTGCTCAATACCTACATAGGTTTGGGTGTAAGGAAAGCCCATCGTGCATTTGTGACCCTGATACAGACGAGACAATCCCGCATCTCCTGTTTGACTGTCCCGCTAATTTGGCACAAAAATTTGAAGTTGAACAAAAAATAGGCACTAAAATAACCGCATACAACGCGAA
>OX638236.1:5000-25000 GCA_951805285.1 Thymelicus acteon
CTAACCTAACCTAACCTAACCTAACCTAACCTAACCTAACCTAACCTAACCTAACCTAACCTAACCTAACCTAACCTAACCTAACCTAACCTAACCTAACCTAACCTAACCTAACCTAACCTAACCTAACCTAACCTAACCTAACCTAACCTAACCTAACCTAACCTAACCTAACCTAACCTAACCTAACCTAACCTAACCTAACCTAACCTAACCTAACCTAACCTAACCTAACCTAACCTAACCTAACCTAACCTAACCTAACCTAACCTAACCTAACCTAACCTAACCTAACCTAACCTAACCTAACCTAACCTAACCTAACCTAACCTAACCTAACCTAACCTAACCTAACCTAACCTAACCTAACCTAACCTAACCTAACCTAACCTAACCTAACCTAACCTAACCTAACCTAACCTAACCTAACCTAACCTAACCTAACCTAACCTAACCTAACCTAACCTAACCTAACCTAACCTAACCTAACCTAACCTAACCTAACCTAACCTAACCTAACCTAACCTAACCTAACCTAACCTAACCTAACCTAACCTAACCTAACCTAACCTAACCTAACCTAACCTAACCTAACCTAACCTAACCTAACCTAACCTAACCTAACCTAACCTAACCTAACCTAACCTAACCTAACCTAACCTAACCTAACCTAACCTAACCTAACCTAACCTAACCTAACCTAACCTAACCTAACCTAACCTAACCTAACCTAACCTAACCTAACCTAACCTAACCTAACCTAACCTAACCTAACCTAACCTAACCTAACCTAACCTAACCTAACCTAACCTAACCTAACCTAACCTAACCTAACCTAACCTAACCTAACCTAACCTAACCTAACCTAACCTAACCTAACCTAACCTAACCTAACCTAACCTAACCTAACCTAACCTAACCTAACCTAACCTAACCTAACCTAACCTAACCTAACCTAACCTAACCTAACCTAACCTAACCTAACCTAACCTAACCTAACCTAACCTAACCTAACCTAACCTAACCTAACCTAACCTAACCTAACCTAACCTAACCTAACCTAACCTAACCTAACCTAACCTAACCTAACCTAACCTAACCTAACCTAACCTAACCTAACCTAACCTAACCTAACCTAACCTAACCTAACCTAACCTAACCTAACCTAACCTAACCTAACCTAACCTAACCTAACCTAACCTAACCTAACCTAACCTAACCTAACCTAACCTAACCTAACCTAACCTAACCTAACCTAACCTAACCTAACCTAACCTAACCTAACCTAACCTAACCTAACCTAACCTAACCTAACCTAACCTAACCTAACCTAACCTAACCTAACCTAACCTAACCTAACCTAACCTAACCTAACCTAACCTAACCTAACCTAACCTAACCTAACCTAACCTAACCTAACCTAACCTAACCTAACCTAACCTAACCTAACCTAACCTAACCTAACCTAACCTAACCTAACCTAACCTAACCTAACCTAACCTAACCTAACCTAACCTAACCTAACCTAACCTAACCTAACCTAACCTAACCTAACCTAACCTAACCTAACCTAACCTAACCTAACCTAACCTAACCTAACCTAACCTAACCTAACCTAACCTAACCTAACCTAACCTAACCTAACCTAACCTAACCTAACCTAACCTAACCTAACCTAACCTAACCTAACCTAACCTAACCTAACCTAACCTAACCTAACCTAACCTAACCTAACCTAACCTAACCTAACCTAACCTAACCTAACCTAACCTAACCTAACCTAACCTAACCTAACCTAACCTAACCTAACCTAACCTAACCTAACCTAACCTAACCTAACCTAACCTAACCTAACCTAACCTAACCTAACCTAACCTAACCTAACCTAACCTAACCTAACCTAACCTAACCTAACCTAACCTAACCTAACCTAACCTAACCTAACCTAACCTAACCTAACCTAACCTAACCTAACCTAACCTAACCTAACCTAACCTAACCTAACCTAACCTAACCTAACCTAACCTAACCTAACCTAACCTAACCTAACCTAACCTAACCTAACCTAACCTAACCTAACCTAACCTAACCTAACCTAACCTAACCTAACCTAACCTAACCTAACCTAACCTAACCTAACCTAACCTAACCTAACCTAACCTAACCTAACCTAACCTAACCTAACCTAACCTAACCTAACCTAACCTAACCTAACCTAACCTAACCTAACCTAACCTAACCTAACCTAACCTAACCTAACCTAACCTAACCTAACCTAACCTAACCTAACCTAACCTAACCTAACCTAACCTAACCTAACCTAACCTAACCTAACCTAACCTAACCTAACCTAACCTAACCTAACCTAACCTAACCTAACCTAACCTAACCTAACCTAACCTAACCTAACCTAACCTAACCTAACCTAACCTAACCTAACCTAACCTAACCTAACCTAACCTAACCTAACCTAACCTAACCTAACCTAACCTAACCTAACCTAACCTAACCTAACCTAACCTAACCTAACCTAACCTAACCTAACCTAACCTAACCTAACCTAACCTAACCTAACCTAACCTAACCTAACCTAACCTAACCTAACCTAACCTAACCTAACCTAACCTAACCTAACCTAACCTAACCTAACCTAACCTAACCTAACCTAACCTAACCTAACCTAACCTAACCTAACCTAACCTAACCTAACCTAACCTAACCTAACCTAACCTAACCTAACCTAACCTAACCTAACCTAACCTAACCTAACCTAACCTAACCTAACCTAACCTAACCTAACCTAACCTAACCTAACCTAACCTAACCTAACCTAACCTAACCTAACCTAACCTAACCTAACCTAACCTAACCTAACCTAACCTAACCTAACCTAACCTAACCTAACCTAACCTAACCTAACCTAACCTAACCTAACCTAACCTAACCTAACCTAACCTAACCTAACCTAACCTAACCTAACCTAACCTAACCTAACCTAACCTAACCTAACCTAACCTAACCTAACCTAACCTAACCTAACCTAACCTAACCTAACCTAACCTAACCTAACCTAACCTAACCTAACCTAACCTAACCTAACCTAACCTAACCTAACCTAACCTAACCTAACCTAACCTAACCTAACCTAACCTAACCTAACCTAACCTAACCTAACCTAACCTAACCTAACCTAACCTAACCTAACCTAACCTAACCTAACCTAACCTAACCTAACCTAACCTAACCTAACCTAACCTAACCTAACCTAACCTAACCTAACCTAACCTAACCTAACCTAACCTAACCTAACCTAACCTAACCTAACCTAACCTAACCTAACCTAACCTAACCTAACCTAACCTAACCTAACCTAACCTAACCTAACCTAACCTAACCTAACCTAACCTAACCTAACCTAACCTAACCTAACCTAACCTAACCTAACCTAACCTAACCTAACCTAACCTAACCTAACCTAACCTAACCTAACCTAACCTAACCTAACCTAACCTAACCTAACCTAACCTAACCTAACCTAACCTAACCTAACCTAACCTAACCTAACCTAACCTAACCTAACCTAACCTAACCTAACCTAACCTAACCTAACCTAACCTAACCTAACCTAACCTAACCTAACCTAACCTAACCTAACCTAACCTAACCTAACCTAACCTAACCTAACCTAACCTAACCTAACCTAACCTAACCTAACCTAACCTAACCTAACCTAACCTAACCTAACCTAACCTAACCTAACCTAACCTAACCTAACCTAACCTAACCTAACCTAACCTAACCTAACCTAACCTAACCTAACCTAACCTAACCTAACCTAACCTAACCTAACCTAACCTAACCTAACCTAACCTAACCTAACCTAACCTAACCTAACCTAACCTAACCTAACCTAACCTAACCTAACCTAACCTAACCTAACCTAACCTAACCTAACCTAACCTAACCTAACCTAACCTAACCTAACCTAACCTAACCTAACCTAACCTAACCTAACCTAACCTAACCTAACCTAACCTAACCTAACCTAACCTAACCTAACCTAACCTAACCTAACCTAACCTAACCTAACCTAACCTAACCTAACCTAACCTAACCTAACCTAACCTAACCTAACCTAACCTAACCTAACCTAACCTAACCTAACCTAACCTAACCTAACCTAACCTAACCTAACCTAACCTAACCTAACCTAACCTAACCTAACCTAACCTAACCTAACCTAACCTAACCTAACCTAACCTAACCTAACCTAACCTAACCTAACCTAACCTAACCTAACCTAACCTAACCTAACCTAACCTAACCTAACCTAACCTAACCTAACCTAACCTAACCTAACCTAACCTAACCTAACCTAACCTAACCTAACCTAACCTAACCTAACCTAACCTAACCTAACCTAACCTAACCTAACCTAACCTAACCTAACCTAACCTAACCTAACCTAACCTAACCTAACCTAACCTAACCTAACCTAACCTAACCTAACCTAACCTAACCTAACCTAACCTAACCTAACCTAACCTAACCTAACCTAACCTAACCTAACCTAACCTAACCTAACCTAACCTAACCTAACCTAACCTAACCTAACCTAACCTAACCTAACCTAACCTAACCTAACCTAACCTAACCTAACCTAACCTAACCTAACCTAACCTAACCTAACCTAACCTAACCTAACCTAACCTAACCTAACCTAACCTAACCTAACCTAACCTAACCTAACCTAACCTAACCTAACCTAACCTAACCTAACCTAACCTAACCTAACCTAACCTAACCTAACCTAACCTAACCTAACCTAACCTAACCTAACCTAACCTAACCTAACCTAACCTAACCTAACCTAACCTAACCTAACCTAACCTAACCTAACCTAACCTAACCTAACCTAACCTAACCTAACCTAACCTAACCTAACCTAACCTAACCTAACCTAACCTAACCTAACCTAACCTAACCTAACCTAACCTAACCTAACCTAACCTAACCTAACCTAACCTAACCTAACCTAACCTAACCTAACCTAACCTAACCTAACCTAACCTAACCTAACCTAACCTAACCTAACCTAACCTAACCTAACCTAACCTAACCTAACCTAACCTAACCTAACCTAACCTAACCTAACCTAACCTAACCTAACCTAACCTAACCTAACCTAACCTAACCTAACCTAACCTAACCTAACCTAACCTAACCTAACCTAACCTAACCTAACCTAACCTAACCTAACCTAACCTAACCTAACCTAACCTAACCTAACCTAACCTAACCTAACCTAACCTAACCTAACCTAACCTAACCTAACCTAACCTAACCTAACCTAACCTAACCTAACCTAACCTAACCTAACCTAACCTAACCTAACCTAACCTAACCTAACCTAACCTAACCTAACCTAACCTAACCTAACCTAACCTAACCTAACCTAACCTAACCTAACCTAACCTAACCTAACCTAACCTAACCTAACCTAACCTAACCTAACCTAACCTAACCTAACCTAACCTAACCTAACCTAACCTAACCTAACCTAACCTAACCTAACCTAACCTAACCTAACCTAACCTAACCTAACCTAACCTAACCTAACCTAACCTAACCTAACCTAACCTAACCTAACCTAACCTAACCTAACCTAACCTAACCTAACCTAACCTAACCTAACCTAACCTAACCTAACCTAACCTAACCTAACCTAACCTAACCTAACCTAACCTAACCTAACCTAACCTAACCTAACCTAACCTAACCTAACCTAACCTAACCTAACCTAACCTAACCTAACCTAACCTAACCTAACCTAACCTAACCTAACCTAACCTAACCTAACCTAACCTAACCTAACCTAACCTAACCTAACCTAACCTAACCTAACCTAACCTAACCTAACCTAACCTAACCTAACCTAACCTAACCTAACCTAACCTAACCTAACCTAACCTAACCTAACCTAACCTAACCTAACCTAACCTAACCTAACCTAACCTAACCTAACCTAACCTAACCTAACCTAACCTAACCTAACCTAACCTAACCTAACCTAACCTAACCTAACCTAACCTAACCTAACCTAACCTAACCTAACCTAACCTAACCTAACCTAACCTAACCTAACCTAACCTAACCTAACCTAACCTAACCTAACCTAACCTAACCTAACCTAACCTAACCTAACCTAACCTAACCTAACCTAACCTAACCTAACCTAACCTAACCTAACCTAACCTAACCTAACCTAACCTAACCTAACCTAACCTAACCTAACCTAACCTAACCTAACCTAACCTAACCTAACCTAACCTAACCTAACCTAACCTAACCTAACCTAACCTAACCTAACCTAACCTAACCTAACCTAACCTAACCTAACCTAACCTAACCTAACCTAACCTAACCTAACCTAACCTAACCTAACCTAACCTAACCTAACCTAACCTAACCTAACCTAACCTAACCTAACCTAACCTAACCTAACCTAACCTAACCTAACCTAACCTAACCTAACCTAACCTAACCTAACCTAACCTAACCTAACCTAACCTAACCTAACCTAACCTAACCTAACCTAACCTAACCTAACCTAACCTAACCTAACCTAACCTAACCTAACCTAACCTAACCTAACCTAACCTAACCTAACCTAACCTAACCTAACCTAACCTAACCTAACCTAACCTAACCTAACCTAACCTAACCTAACCTAACCTAACCTAACCTAACCTAACCTAACCTAACCTAACCTAACCTAACCTAACCTAACCTAACCTAACCTTTTTTTTTTTTTTTTTTTTTTTTTTTTTTTTCGGGGGGGAAAATGCATTACGCATACCACCCGGGCACAGGGGGCACCCGAGTGGTTATGTGGGACTCCCGTCTAGGCTAATGAGACCCACGGTATACCCACTAAAAACCCCCCCATCTTCCGCCTCGCCGCATTGTGACGGGGTCACGGGAACGCTTTCGCACACATCCGCGACCCCGCCGGCGGCAGCCGCCCACTAGCGGCTCCACCGCGAAAGCCCGAAGGCCCCCCACGACGGGCGCACCAGATGTCAAGGCGCGCCTCCCTCCTCGGCCTCCACCAGCACTGTAGCAGACCCCCCCCGAGTCTGCTACTAGGAGGCCATGGGCACCAGATAACTGGTACCTGGTGGAAGATAAGGTCTGTGGTTCTTCCACCGACCACAACTCGGCCGCAGAGGATAGGGCAAGCGGCGCACCGCAATACCGACATGCCTCTTCCTCTGCGGCCCCACCAGTGCCGTTTCGGCGGAACGGCCCCGCCAGCTCGCAGGGGGTAGGGAGAGCGGCGCACCGCAACACCAACACGCCTCTCCCCCTGCGATCCCTCCACGGCCGCAGAAGATAGGCGCACCGTAATACCGGCACTCCTCTTCTTCTGCGGTCCCACCTCCACGCGCGTCCGCAGCGGACTGGTTCAGCCCGCTGGGAGCGCGTCCTCCTCGGGCCAGCCGGCGACCCAAACAGGCCGGCCCTGGCTGCCTCCTAGCTTCACCGTGGGTGACCAGTCCACGGCCACTAAGCCCCCCCGCCACGACAAGGCGGGCAACCCCCGGGGGGGAACCTAACCTAACCTAACCTAACCTAACCTAACCTAACCTAACCTAACCTAACCTAACCTAACCTAACCTAACCTAACCTAACCTAACCTAACCTAACCTTTTTTTTTTTTTTTTTTTTTTTTTTTTGATATCGCTGGAAAATCCTCATGGATACCCGACAGACGCGGGGGCGCTGTCGGGTTATGCCGGACTCTTACCGGCTAAAAACCAGCGGTGTTCCTCCTCGCCGTCTTCCGGCGGAGCTGCGGGAACGCTTACGCACACGTCCGCTGCTCCGCCGACGGTTGCCCGGGACTAGGGGCCCATCATGTGGGGCGCTCACCTGGAGCGCCACTCACCATACAACCTGGCGTGCCGGAACACGTGACACGCCAGCCGTCTCGGGGGTCTCCTCCTGCTGGGCGATGGTACCCCCCGGTTCCACCGCCCGGAGACCCGCGTTATGGGGGAAGGCGGCGCTCATGCGCCAGGCGCCTGCGCCCCACTCTCTTGCGGCGGATCGGGGTCGACAGAGGGTCGTCTTCCCTCGCCCGCTCCGCCGCCTCCTTCTGCGCCATCACCGTGGCGCAGAATCGGAGCACCGCCTTCCACGAACCTTTTTTTTTTTTTTTTTTTTTTTCGGGGGGGGGAAAATGCATTACGCATACCACCCGGGCACAGGGGGCACCCGAGTGGTTATGTGGGACTCCCGTCTAGGCTAATGAGACCCACGGTATACCCACTAAAAACCCCCCCATCTTCCGCCTCGCCGCATTGTGACGGGGTCACGGGAACGCTTTCGCACACATCCGCGACCCCGCCAGCGGCAGCCGCCCACTAGCGGCTCCACCGCGAAAGCCCGAAGGCCCTCCACGATGGGCGCACCAGATGTTAAGGTGCGCCTCCCTCCTCGGCCTCCACCAGTACTGTAGCAGACTCCCCCCGAGTCTGCTACTAGGAGGTCATGGGTGCCAGATAACTGGTACCCGGTGGAAGATAAGGTCTGTGGTTCTTCCACCGACCACAACTCGGCCGCAGAGGATAGGGCAAGCGGCGCACCGCAATACCGACATGCCTCTTCCTCTGCGGCCCCACCAGTGCCGTTTCGGCGGAACGGCCCCGCCAGCTCGCAGGGGGTAGGGAGAGTGGCGCACCGTAATACCAACACGCCTCTCCCCCTGCGATCCCTCCACGGCCGCAGAAGATAGGCGCACCGTAATACCGGCACTCCTCTTCTTCTGCGGTCCCACCTCCACGCGCGTCCGCAGCGGACTGGTTCAGCCCGCTGGGAGCGCGTCCTCCTCGGGCCAGCCGGCGACCCAAACAGGCCGGCCCTGGTTGCCTCTTAGCTTCACCGTGGGTGACCAGTCCACGGTTACTAAGCCCCCCCGCCACGACAAGGCGGGCAACCCCCGGGGGAGAACCCTAACCTAACCTAACCTAACCTAACCTAACCTAACCTAACCTAACCTTTTTTTTTTTTTTTTTTTGATATCGCTGGAAAATCCTCATGGATACCCGACAGACGCGGGGGCGCTGTCGGGTTATGCCGGACTCTTACCGGCTAAAAACCAGCGGTGTTCCTCCTCACCGTCTTCCGGCGGAGCTGCGGGAACGCTTACGCATACTTCCGCTGCTCCGCCGACGGTTGCCCGGGACTCGGGGCCCATCTTGGGGGGCGCTCAACTTGGAGCGCCACTCACCATTCAACCTGGCGTGTCGGAACACGTGACACGCCAGCCGTCACGGGGGTCTCCTCCTGCTGGGCGATGGTACCCCCCGGTTCCACCGCCCGGAGACCCGCGTTATGGGGGAAGGCGGCGCTCATGCGCCAGGCGCCTGCGCCCCACTCTCTTGCGGCGGATCGGGGTCGACAGAGGGTCGTCTTCCCTCACCCGCTCCGCCGCCTCCTTCTGCGCCATCACCGTGGCGCAGAATCGGAGCACCGCCTTCCACGCTCTGTCGCTGCCGACCATGGCTTTCACTACGCCCGGCAGCGACAGGTCGTCCCCTATAGCCGCGGCGAGCATCGCCCGCGGCTCGTCCCATTCGGGGCATTCCACCAGCGTGTGCTCCGCCGTGTCCTCCGGACACCCACAGGCGTGGCACACGCTGGTCGGCTCTCGACCCGCCACGCTGCACAGGTACCTGCCGAAGCAACCGTGCCCCGTCAGGATCTGCACAGCGTGGAAGGTGAGGGCCCCGTGTCGGCGATCGACCCACCCTTCCAGGACGGGCCGAATCGCCTCCACCGTCCGTCTGCCGGCTGTCGGCTCCGCCAGCCTTTCCTTCCATTTCCGGAGGAGGACCTGGCGGTCGAGTCGCCCCTGCCGCCCGGCCTCCCCCGGCTCTGGATCCACCTCATCCGCTTGTGCTGCTGCGCTGCGGCGCCAGTACACCGCCGAGAGCACTTCCGCGTCCAGGTCCCACGGTGGGGTCCCTGCCAGGACGCACGCCGCCTCGCACGAGATGGTGCGGTACCCTCTCACCACCCTGATTGCCATGACCCGTTGCGCCTGGCGCAGGAGGGTCCTATTCTGGGCAATCAGGGTGTCCGCCCAAATCGGGGCCCCGTACAGGGCCATCGACCGCACCACCCCGGCGTACAACCGGCGGCATGCGACTGACGGTCCGCCCAGGTTCGGCAGCAGCCAGCTCAAAGCGCCGGCCGCTCGCAACAACCTGGGGACCAGTCGCCGGAAGTGCTCTCGGAAGTTCCATCGGCTGTCGAGGACGAGGCCTAGGTACCGCATCGTCGACTCGACAGCGATGGAGACGCCGCCGACCACCAGCTGGGATCCTGCGGGAGGGGCGCGTCGGGCTCCGTGAAAGCACAGAGCCTCCGACTTTTCCAGCGCCACCTCCAGCCCCAGCCGGCGGATTCGGGCCACCACTTGGGCCACTCCGGCCGTCGCCAAGAGGGCCGCCTCTCGGTACGTGGTGCCGCAGGACGTGACGAGGGTATCGTCGGCGTAACACGTTACGTCGACCCCCCGCAGATTAGCGCCCCGCAGCACCCAGTCGTAGCCGATGTTCCACAGGAGTGGCCCGAGGACCGATCCCTGTGGAACACCGCACGTCATTACCCGGCGGCCCCATCCGTCGCGCGTCGGGTACACCACTTCCCTCTCGGAGAAGTAGTCGCAGAGGAGACGACGCAAGTATTCGGGCACGCCATGATGTCCAAGCGCCGCCCGAACACAGCCCCAGGGGAGGGTGTTGAAGGCGTTGGCGATGTCTAGAGACACCGCCAGAACAACCTCTCCCCGGGACACTGCCTCCTCCGAGAGGTCCCTCACCCGCGCGATGGCGTCGACCGTCGACCGGCCCCGGCGGAAACCGAATTGCCGGTCGCTCAGCCCCGGCCCGACCCGTTCGAGGTGCTCGACGAGGCGCGCGGAAATTATCCGCTCGAAGAGCTTGCTCACCTCGTCGAGCAACACTATGGGTCGGTATGCCGACGGCGAGTCCGCCGGGCGACCCTCTTTGCGCAGCAGCACAAGCCTGCCGACCTTAACCTAACCTAACCTAACCTAACCTAACCTAACCTAACCTAACCTAACCTAACCTAACCTAACCTAACCTAACCTAACCTAACCTAACCTAACCTAACCAGTTCCGAGCCATCCGCCGTCGAGAGCGCCCACGACAAAATTGTTCCGCTTTAATTTAGAATTTTTTCGCAGTTATAAAATCGAAAAAGTCGGGTAAAAGTGATCGGATTGCAGTGAACAAAACGTTATATTGTGTGTTTTAGTGTTGTCTATAATGTAGAAAAAAGACCAAATTAGTTAGTTAAAAAACTCAGTTAGTTACGACCGAAAAACCTCAAATTTAGAGGTTAAAACTTTTTTAAAAAACCTTCTAACGAGAACGCTGCCGAAATAAGATCGGCGACCTGGTATTTTTATTGTATCATTGGACGTGTCTTAACAAGACCTGCATTTTGAGGGGTCACACGGAATTTTTCCCCTCGAAAAAACAGGAGAAATTGACCAAAAACTAAAAATCCAGAATCACGAGGTAACTGAAATCCTGGAGCTGGACTAAAGTTTGTTACGCCATCTCAAAGAAGACCACTAGGACAACCTGGAGCACTTTTCAGAAATTAAAAAAAAAAGTTAAAAACTAAGGAAGTTACAAGGACCTAAAGGTAACCAGAAAAAACATCTGCATTCCAGGTCAAATTTCTGGAATTCCAAAGCGGTGACCTATCTTTTTTATTATATAAATAGATAGCTGAACTATCACCCTTTCGATTGACACCTTTCTCGGATTTCTACATCATCAGAACGCGGAGCTACATCAAACTTAGTACATACCTCGGCACAATGGTGGAACGGGCCGTCATTTTTACAACAAGATAATAGTAATTGGAAAGTAAATAATAACGATAAGCTGTTCGACGTAGATTCATTGCCCGAATTGAAACAATGTTCTGTTGCTTTGACCTGTAAGAATAATTATGTAAGTTTTATTAATTTCAATCGATTTTCCAATTTTAATAGATTGTTAAGGTGTTATGCATACGTTCTTAGATTTATTCGTAATGCAAAGTGTAAACATAAAACGGAACGTCTGTACGGTTCTTTATCTGTGACAGAACTTGAAAGGTCATTACAATTATTGACACGTCAAGCTCAGTGGGAATCATTTCCGAATGAATATGATGCGTTATCCGCAAACATTAATATAAAATCGGATCGTAATCTCACAAGTTTGAACCTAACCTAACCTAACCTAACCTAACCTAACCTAACCTAACCTAACCTAACCAGTCGCGCTCCTCTAGCCGTGGAGAACGCCCGCCGCAAATATTTCTAAGTTAATTTAGAATATTTTACGCCGTTGAAAAATCGAAAAACCCGGGTTAAAGTGGACGGATTTCGGTGAACTAAACGTTGTTTTGTGTGTTTTTGTGCTGTGTATCGAATGGGAAAAAGACCAAATTAATTAGTGGAAAATTCTGTGTTTTTTAAGCCAAAAACAGTAAATTTAGAGGTTAAAAACTTCTTAATAAACTTTATAACGTGAACGCTGCACAAACGAGATCGGTGACCTGGTATTTTTATTATACCAATCGATGTGTCTCAACAAGCCCTACATTTTGAGGGGTCGCACGAAGTTTTTCCGTTAGGAAAAACGGGATTAATCAACCAAAAACTAAAATCCCGAGAACACGAGGACCTGGAGATCCTGGAGTTGGAGCAAAGCCACGAAAGGTTCTGGAAATAGGACCCAACGAGCAACCCGGATCAGCTTTCAGAGTGAAGAAAAGTGGAAAACTGAGGGAGCTACGAGGGAAAACAGGAACCGACACAAATTGACAACATTCCAGGGCAATTATCTTGAGATTTCCAGCGGTGACACCCTAGTTTTATGATCTCATCATATAGGCTGTCTCATCCCCCTTCCAAAGACACCTTTAACAGATTTTTCTATCACCGGCGCGCGAAGCTATAGCAGTTTTAGTCAAGCAGGAACCACTGAAAAACTAAGTAAACAACTTTTTGGAGCTGACTTAACTGGTCTTGACTTCGCAACCCCTGAGCCGGATCCAGAAACCCTGGGCAGCAGGGTGTTCGGAAACGTCTACTCTGCAACCCAGAAAAGGAACCGTGAGTCTACATAGATATTTAACATAAGTACCATAGTGAATGTAGTTTCTGGTAATTTTTAACTAGTTTGCAACCCCTCCTGGGGGCGCATTTAGACACCCCTGATCACAACGTCTTCACCCCTACATTCCTTAAGACTTCTTTAACAAATTACTAAAAAAAATTTGGAAGCATTACGCCAAATAGTTAAATATATACATCCGTTTATATAAAAATTGGTCATTTTGTATAACCGCAAAGATAACTTTGTCGTGTTCTTTCGATATTTTTCAAAATTCCCATCCCCCTTTTGGACCTAGGAAGCTAGAACTTTTTGGAAAACCCGTTTTGGCCCAAGTCACAAAATCCTAAAAAAACCGCATTGCTCTAGCTTCCAAAATAAAAAAGTAAGTTTTCAAACCTTTATCGGAAGTAGTGGGCGGAGACGAAGTTGGTCAAATTCCTCTGTGTTTAGTTTGTTAAGTTTGTGTAACTAGGTTAAATTATTGGTCAGTATAATTAGTCAATGTAAATTTTAACGGAATTACTTGTGTAACCAAACTCAACGCAACGGAACACATGTTGCATTGAGCCCATTACCATTGCAATAGTCTATTTTTCTTATTTCTGTTGTAATTGCCTATTTCTGTTATTTCTGTCATATCAAAAACTCACGGGTACCTTTTACAGCCCTCGCCCTGCACTTCCCATCACCCCCGCACCCAATTCCAGAGACCCCCGCGTCCCTTCCTTACCCCCCACCCCCGCCCCTCACCCCCTCAAAATTTTTTCTCTAGTTTTGGTATCTTTATAACCTCACCAGCACCCAGGTTTTTTCGTCAGGAAGATAGGGGGCGTGGTTCCCGAGATAATCAAATAGGAATAATCGGTAAAACCGAAAATCCTGGATATCTCGGGAACGGTGCGTCCTAGGTGAATTCTGACGAAAAATCCGAACCCCCCTCCCTATCAACCCACCCCCTAAACTTTAAATATAAAGTTTATTGGTACCACCCCCTACCCCTCCCCCCCTTCCCCCCCCAAAGGCGGCATAAACCTGGAGGTCAAAGGCGGTAAATTGGAATCCATATAAGAACAGGCAATTGACCGGTATACACGAGAGCTGGCAATTGCCCTGTTTTTACCTCAGAGGCGGCACAAACCCGGAAAAATTAGACGCGGTAAATTAAACTGGAGTCGGACTTGGATTCTTCAATTGTCCTATTTTACTTGAAATTACCTTCTTTCTTGTATTCGACCCCGTGTTTTCATCCAACCATTTTATCCTATATCCCCCTCCCCATAATTTCCCTAAGCTGACTCCTAGGGCTTCATAAATCTAGAGCTAGACTCGGGCAGATCAAATAAGAGGACCGAGGAAACACTTTTGACTGAGTGTGCCTCTAACTACTAATTAACTGGACAATCAGAGAGACGCTTTACACCTCTCTGATTAGACCAAAATAGTGACGGTATACTTAGTATACAAAACCAAAACTACCTTGTTTTAACTGTTTTACACTAATTTTACACTGTGACACTGTCTTATTTTATACTATTTTATTACGATATTTAATTTTAAATTTATTACTGACTCCTGACTATTTAAGCTTCCTTTTTGAAGCTTATTTATAAACCCCCTGACAATAGTATAATATAAAAATGTACGCCGCAAATCGGACCCCAGTTAAAAAGACCGCCGATTTTGGAAAGACTAGTCCCCAAAAAACATCTGAGGCAACAGAGAGGGCAGGCCCCGCTGAGCCCAAGCTGAACATACGGAAGAGCATTGGCGAATGGGAGGCTGGGACAATAGCAGAAGCTATAAACCCAGCTACCAAGCGCAGAGTGTCCGAAAAGACTGACCCTCCTTCAGTACTAGCGCCATCCAAACCTAAACTACCCAGCAAGCTAGCCGAGGCCAAAGCCTGTCTAGTCAAGGCAAAAACGCTGCTGGGGGAGTCAAGGAATATAAAGGCGGAAATCAAATCAGGGGTCACACAAGCCGTAGAAAGACTCTACCAATTAGTGCGAGAGGGGGTAGAGTCTAGGGGAACCTCGGAATTATTAGTAGGGGGCACAGAAGACATGGCCCAACCAGCAAAGAGCCCGACAGAGCAGGCGGTAGTAACTACGCAAACCGTAATAATTGAAGGGCTCATTAAAACTATGAAGGAACACGAAAAGGCAATGGAGGAGTTAAAGAGCCACACTTCAGCACTGTCCGCAGACCTAAAAAATTTCCCACGACTTGACAGCAACAAACAAGAAAACCTAAAGGCGGATGTTGCTCAACTGATCGGGTCGATATCCGATCTGAAAAGCAGCTTAAATACTCAAGCCGTACCGCAGCCTACCTATGTGGAGGCAGTCCAACGGCCAAAGCCACTAGCGCCCATGCATACCATCATTGTCACTTCCGATGACAAGCAGGACACTAGCAATGATCTTATGTTAAAGATCAGAAGTGCAGTGGACGCTAAGAACACCGGCGTACGCATAGATAGGCTGCGAAAAGCACGAGACCAGAAGGTCGTAATAAGCTGCCAAAATAAGGAGGAATTAACGAAGGTCAGCGAGGCAGCAAAGAACAACAACCTCCAGGTGAAGGAGGCTAAACACAAGGACCCACTAGTCATAGTTAGAGACGTCCTTGCCATCCACACCGATGAGGAAATAATAAAAGCGCTCTGGAAACAAAACAGCCAACTCCTTAACGACATCCCAGAGCAAGAAAATAGGGTCATGGTAAAGTATAGGAGAAAGGCAAGAAACCCTCACACCGCCCACATAGTAATGCAGGTATCCCCAAGCATATGGAAACGACTGACCAGCGCGGGACGGATACACATCGACCTACAGCGAGTGCGAGTAGAGGATCAGTCGCCTCTTATACAATGCTCGCTGTGCCTAGGATATGGGCATACCCGGCGCCTTTGCAAAGAAACCATAGAGAAATGCAGCCACTGTGGAGGACCACATATGTTTGCGGAATGTCCTGACCGCACCCTGAGCCTCCCCCCAAAGTGCTGCAATTGCTCTCAAGCAAAACTCATAGACACTGAGCACAACGCATTCGACCAGGCATGCCCCGTCAGGCGGAAGTGGGATGCACTGGCTCGAGCAACAACAGCGTACTGCTAAAGGCCACCCGGAGAATCAGAGCGCAACAAAAACTGACAGCCCAAACATTAAGATCTACCAAGTGATGCAGGCCAACCTGCAAAGAAAAAACTTGGCTACAGCAGAGATCCTTAACGAGGCCACCAAAAAGAAAACAGCCTTCATCCTGCTCCAGGAACCTTACGTGGGCGGCTCAAAGAGTATGAAGAACTACGCAGGAACGAGAATCTTCCAGAATGCCAATCCCGGAGAAGGAACAATCAAGGCTGCCATAGTCGTCCTTGATCATGACCTGAAAATCAGGCAGTTCCCACACCTATCCACAAACAACATCCTAGTGGTAGGGATTGGAACAGGGGCAAGGGAGATGATCGCGATCTCATACTACTTTGAGCCAGATCAACCCATCGGGCTATACCTGGAGCAGCTGAAAAAGATCCATAGAGAATTAAAGCCAAAAATGCTTGTGATGGGGGGCGACGCCAATGCGAAGAACATTTGGTGGGGCAGCAGCAAAATTGACCATAGGGGCGACGAAATGTACGGAACCATCGTACAAATGGGCCTGCATGTACTAAACGTAGGTGACGTCCCCACATATGATACTGTTAGAGGCGGCAAGCGATATACCAGCAATATCGACGTCACAGCCTGCACGAGCGAGGTGCTAAAATTGGTCGAGGACTGGAGAGTCGAGGAGAAGGTTACAAGCTCAGACCATAATGTCATAACCTTCAACATTCGATTAACCAAGGCAGAGGGATTGAACATCCAGAGAACCACCAGAACCTACAACACCAAGAAGGCTAATTGGACTCAGTTTAGTAATAAACTGAACCAATTAAAACAAGAAAAGGGAATCAACAAGGAAAAGGTGGAAGGTATAAACAACCAAAGGGACTTGGACTCCCTCACGGTGGAGTTCTCTAACATGACTAAACAGGCATGCGAAGAGACCCTACCAAAAAGGAAGTCCAAAGAAAAACTCTCCCTACCCTGGATGTCTCATGAACTCTGCCAAAGGAAGAAAGAAGTCCTCACTTTTAAGCGGCGAATCCGCTGTGCAGCTATGGTGAGGAGAGCAAAGGTCATTGAGGAATACCTACAGAAGAAGCAGAAATATGAGGAGGACGTCAAACAGGCCCAGATAGATAGTTGGAAGGAGTTTTGTGGCAAGCAAGATAAGGAGGGGGTATGGGAAGGGATCTACAGGGTTATAGGACGGACCACCAAGCGTCACGAGGATCTACCTCTTATTGAAAACGGGAGGACACTGGACCCAGGGGACACGGTAAAAGTATTGACAGAGTCATTCTACTCGGATGACTCTAGCAACGGCGAAACGGCACAACACAAAATAATGAGGGAAAAGGCCGAGCGTGTCAATAGCCAGAACAACGACGAACCCCTGGACCCACCGTTCACAATGGAGGAGCTTAGATCGGTTGTGGCAAGCTTCAACCCCAAAAAGGCCCCAGGCGCGGACGGTTTTACGGCCGACATCTGTGATAGGGTGATAACTGGGGACCCGGAATTTTTCCTATCACTGGCGAACAAATGCCTACGACTGGGGCACTTTCCAACAATATGGAAAGAGGCAACAGTCGTGGTCCTACGAAAACCTGGGAAGGAGGATTATACGAACCCCAAGGCATATAGGCCAATAGGGTTGTTGCCAGTGATGGGAAAAATATTCGAAAAACTGATCGTAGGTAGGCTGAAATGGCACATTCTTCCCAGGATTAGTACTCGCCAATACGGATTCATGCCCCAAAAAAGCACTGAGGACGCCCTCTATGACTTAGTGAACCACATACGCCGTAAGGTAGCGGACAAAAAAATTGTTACCATCATATCACTGGACATAGAGGGCGCCTTCGACAATGCATGGTGGCCGGCAATCAGAGTACGATTGGCTGAGGAAAGGTGTCCTGTCAATATAAGAAGGGTCCTGGACAGCTACCTACGAGACAGAAAGGTCACAGTTAAATACGGGGGGGAACAGCACTCCAAAAATACATCCAAAGGATGTGTACAAGGGTCGATTGGTGGTCCCATTCTATGGAACCTGTTGCTAGATCCACTCATCAAAGGACTAGAGGAAAGAGGCGACTACTGTCAGGCCTTTGCGGATGACGTAGTCCTCGTATTTGATGGAGACACAGCTCTCAACATTCAGACACGTGCAAACGCCGCCCTCGCCTATGTTCGGAGTTGGGGCGTCGAAAATAAGCTTAACTTCGGACCATCTAAAACAAAGGCCATGGTCATAACCAGGAAGCTAAAATTCGACGTCCCGATGCTGAGGATGGGGGGGGTTGATATCGGCATGTCTAGCTACATCAAAATCCTGGGGCTCTACATAGATGATAAGCTGACCTTCAACAAACACGTCACTGAACAGTGTAAGAAGGCAGCTAACATCTACAAGAAATTAGCTAGAGCAGCCAGGATAAGTTGGGGTCTCCATCCAGAGGTCATCCGCCTGATCTATACTGCAGTGGTGGAGCCGGTCATTATGTATGCTTCTAGCGTCTGGGCACCCGCATCTACGAAATTAGGTGTACAGAAATGTTTAAACAGCGTGCAAAGAGGATTCGTGCAAAAACTTACAAAAGCATACAGAACGGTCTCCTTAAACTCTGCCCTAGTTTTGTCTGGGCTTCTTCCACTGGATATTCGAGTAAGAGAAGCAGCAGCGCTCTACGAATCCAGGCGAGGAATACCCAGGGTTGAACTAGGAGATAGAGAAGTGGAGCGAGTCACTGCATATGATAAAACACCCCACCCAGCGGAACATATGAGCCTGGGATTCATTAGTCTGATAGACCAGGAGCAGGTAAATTGCCACAATGTGCAAGCAATTAGAATCTTCACGGATGGCAGCAAGATTGACGGCAAGGTCGGTGCCGCTCTGTCCATATGGAACAGAGAGGCTGAGATTAAAACCGTCAAACTTGGCCTGTCACCGTATTGTACGGTCTATCAGGCTGAACTCTTGGCCATATGCAAATCCACAGAGGTCATCTTGGCAAGCCAAGAAAAGTGTTTTGGCATATACAGTGACTCGCGATCCGCTTTAGAGACCGTCGTGAATAACTCCACGACACACCAACTGGCAGTTAGATCACGTGCAAACATTAAGGAGAGCAGAGCCCAAGGCAAGGATATATCCTTGTACTGGGTTAAGGCCCACGCTGGCCTTGACGGCAATGAAAGAGCCGACGAGCTGGCTAAAGACGCAGCATTAAAATCTAAAACTAGGCCAGTATACGAGCTATGTCCGGTATCATTCGTCAAGCGACAAATCCGGGAGGGATCGCTTGACGAATGGAACCGAAGATATGTGCAAGCCGAAACTGCGACAGTAACCAAAGTGTTCTTCCCGGATGCTATAGAAGCATATAGGATTGTTAAAAAACTACAACCAACAGGCGTACTAACACAAGTACTAACGGGACACGGTGGTTTTGCACACTACCTCAACAGGTTTGGGTGCAAAGACAGCTCGTCGTGCATCTGCGACCCGGAAATTGATGAAACAATAGTCCACCTCTTATTTGACTGTCCTTCTAACTCAGCCCTCAAATTTGAATACGAATACAAACTAAAAACAGAAATAAATAGAGTCAATATTCGAAATATATTAAATGACAAAAATAAAAGAAGTAAATTTATAGAATATTCA
>OX638236.1:37500-182500 GCA_951805285.1 Thymelicus acteon
CCTCCAGGGCTAGCGCCCACACCCTACCGGGCACCCCGTCGGGGCCCGGTGCCGTGCTCTTGGCGCGGAGCCGCTCCACCGCAGCCTCCAGCTCCGCCCGAGACACCTCGGGTATCGGGGCGTCTGAGCTCTCCGACGATGCAGCCGCCATAGGCGGAGGCACCGAGTCGGCCCTCTCTGGGAAGAGAGTGGCGACGATGTTATCCACCAACTCTGGTTGGAGACTCTGGGTCAGCGGAGGGGCCCAGGGGCGCAGCTGACCACGCACCGTCTTGTACGGGCGCCCCCAGGGATCTCTATTCAGAGTCTCCAACCACTCTCCCCACGACTCGGCCTTTGCCTCCCGTATGGCGATCTGCAGAGAGACGCATCTCTCCCTGTACGCGGCGTAAAGGCGGCTTTCCTCGGCGTCCACCCGCCTTCGCCGCCTTCGGTAATGGGTGTACTGGCGTCTGGCCGCTACGCACGCTTCGCGAAGCCGGCGTAGGTCCGCCGACCACCAGTACACCCATCTGCGGGGCGGGAGCGGTCTGGCGCGCGACATACCGGCGTCGCACACCTGCGCCATCGACTCGCTCAACCGCTCCGCTCGCCCGTCCACGTCGGCCGCCGGGCCCTCCGGCGCCGGTAACCAAGCCTGGACGATGGACGTGGCAGCCCATTCCTCCAGTACCTCGCCCCGCGCATCGGTGGCCGGGGAACCCCAAGCCGTCGACTTGGCGTTGAAGTCCCCGGCGACCAGGACCGGGATTGGGTGACTCTGGCCGACCAGAGCACTGACCTCGAGCAGGAATTGCTCGAATGCGGCCAGGCTCCGGTTCGGCGAGAAGTACACGCCGACGATCGTCACGCCCATAAAGGTGGCCGCGACGCATCCGTGGCCCTTCGCTGTTTTGTCGAAGGGCGGGGAGCCGGCGGCCGTCTGCGCGACGATCGCCACCGTGTCCTCCCGGTCACCAACCCAGTTGTCCCTGGCGGGGACGAGGTAAGGCTCCGCCACCACCGCCGCCTGGATCGACCACTCGGCCAGGCTCTGGTACAAGAGGTCCTGAGCTCTGGCCGAGTGGTTGAGGTTCGCCTGCAAGAGGGACATGGCCATACTTAATCTACGACCATGTCCGCAACCCTCGCAGCGCGTTCCGCGTCAGCGGCGGACGGGCGGGCCGGCCGGGGGTGGGCTGTTGGGCCTTTCCCGGCGGGCTTCTCCTTCGTTCTTTTCCGCTTTCCGGACTTGGCGGACTTGGCGGGGGCGGAAGCGGCACAGGCTTTGCTTCCCGCTCTGTGGTCCGCCGGCTTCTGCCTCGCCTCGCACAGCGGGCAGTGTGGGGCAGCGGAGCAGCCAGCCGCCTTGTGGCCCGTTTGGCCGCAGCGATAGCAGGCATCGCTGCGGTCCACCTCGCAGGTGCACTTGCTACGCACGTGCCCCGAGTCGAGGCACCGGTAGCAGCGCAGGGGCTTGGCCTCAAGGAGCCTGGCCCGCGCCGACACCCACCCCACCAGTAGCCGCCCGCTGGAGGCGACCTTTTTCGCCGCCGAAATAGGGCAGCGCACCCATGCCATGCCGGGGCTGTCGGGGGAGAAGCGGCGGATCTCCCCGCACTTGACCTGCTCGACGGGGCATTCCCCGGAGCGGGCCACCGCGGCCGCCACCTCCTCCTGGGACACCGCGTCATCCAGCTCGCTGATGCGCAAGTCTGCGCACTTCACGGGCCTGGAGACGCGGACCAGGTCCGCAGGAAGGACCTCCCGCAGCTTGGCCGCCAGCAGGTCCGCCTTCTCGCCGCTGTCAGCCCCGGGGATCTCGAGCATGCGGGCCCCCGTCACGGCGGTGCGGAATCGGAGACCCTTCAGGCCTAAGCCTTCCAGGTCGATCCTCCGCTTGGCCCCGTCGAGCACGTCCTTGTAGGACAGCTCCTTGCCCTCCACCGTGGCGCCCGGCTGGATGGTGATGGACACCGCAGCCGAGCGCGGGGCGCGAAGCTTCGCCGCCGGGGCCTTCTTGGACGGGGGCTTGTCCGCCGGTGCGCTGCCCTTTTTGCCTCCACGCTTGTCCCGCTTGCCCCGCTTGGGAACCTCGGTCCACTCCTGGGGCACGGCCGTCGTCGGGGGCTTCGGAGCGCCGGGCGTTGGCGCCGCCACCTCCGAGTACGCCTTGGGAGGCGCTTTCCCCTTCTCCTTCTTCTTCCCGGCCGCGGGAGCGGGTGCGGGAGGCGCAGCCTCAGCCCTCGCCTTGTCGGCGGCCAAAGGCGGCTGGGGGCGCGGCGCGGGAGCAGGAGGCGCAGCCTCGGCCCTCGCCCTGTCGGCGGCCAAAGGCGGAACCTAACCTAACCTAACCTAACCTAACCAGTCGCGCGCCTCCAGCCGTTGAGAACGCCCGCCGCAAATATTTCTGAATTAATTTAGAATTTGTTCCGCAGTTATAAAATTGAAAAACCCGGGTTAAAGTGGACGGATTTCAGTGGAAGAAACGTTATTTTGTGTGTTTTTGTGCTGTGCATTATATGGAAAAAGACCAGATTAATTAGTGAAAAATTTAGTGATTTTCAAGCAAAAACCTGTAAATTAAGAGGTTAAAAAAAACCTCTTAAAAACTTTAAAAACGTGAACGCTGCAGAAACAAGATCGGTGACCTGGTGGTTTTATTACACCAATCGACGCGTCTCGACGAGACCTACATTTTGAGGGGTCGCACGGGAATTTTTCGTTACGGAAAACGGGATAAATTGACCGAAAACAAAAATCCCGAAATCACGAGGTCCTGGAGATCCTGGATTTGAAGACAAAAATTGTATAGATCCTGGAAGAGGAACTCACCAGCAACCCAGATCAGCTTTTTGAACTCGGAAAAGTGGAAAACTGTGGAAGCTATAAGGAGTATAAAGTTTCCAAAATTTTTGCCTGCATTCCAGACCGATTATTTCTGGATCTTCAGTGACGACCCAAAATTTTTATCACTGATCTCAAGAGCCTGGTTCCTCTTCTACAAAACAACACCACTCCCAAAATTTTCCACCAACGGTACGCGGAGGAACATCAAAAATTGTGAAACGGGACCGCCGGGAAATTAAATCGCCAACTATCCCAAACATTCACAATTTGGTGTGTACTTCGGAACCCTGCAGTTCTACCTAGGAACATTGAGCAGCCGGGAGTGCAGGAAGAAACCGGGAACAGGAGGCAAAAAGAACTGTAAGTGAGAAGTCCACAGAAAACCCGCAGTAGCCCTGAGAAAATTTATTTTTTTTTTGTAAAAATAATATAAACATAGATTTATAATCCTTCTGGAGAGGTATCTGGTCACCCTCGCCCCCCCCACTTTTTACGATAGCATTTTTTGGAACTCCGTTAACATTTTACAAAAAATTTCATCAAAATCCAGCCATAAAATTAGGAGTTACAACCGTTTTAATTTGACACAAAAATTCAGTTTGGAAAATTTTTGGAAAACCCTAATTTCCCAGCCCCCCCTTTAAGGTAGGAAGGTAGAACATTTTGGAAAATCATTTTTGGCCAAAACCACAAAATTCAAAAAAAACCGCATCGTTCTACATTCAAAAACAAAAAAGTTCCATTCAAAACATGCATCGGAAATAAGTGGGTCATAGGCGTTTTGTGACTAGGTCAAATTGTAACTTGTAACTAGGTCAGTGTGCCACATAATTTTATCTCTTTCATTGTTAACCGTATTCTTGTAACTCCGTATTCTTGTATCGACCGAGCATACCGACAATACCCCGTACCGCCGCTCCCCGCACCAATTCCACCTTTCCCCTCAAATACCCTACACCTCGACACCCCCCCCCTCACCCCACCCCCTCAAAATTTATTCCTTCATATTTGGCATTTGTGGAATCCCAGCAGTACCCCGGATTTTTCGTCAAGAGGATAGGGGGCGTGGTTTCCGAGATATCCCATTAGAAATTTTTGGAAAAACCGAAAATCCTGGATATCTCGGAAACGGTGCGTCCTAGGTAAAATCTGACGAAAAATCCGAACCCCCCTCCCTATCTACCCACCCCCTAAACTTTATATATAAAGTTTATTGGGACCCCCCCCTACCACTTACCCCCCCCTCCCCGCACCCGCCCCCCTCATAAAACAGACAATTGCCCTGTGTTGAACAACGGACAATTGCCCTGTGTTGGAAAACCGACAATTGCCCTTTGTTGGACAAGTGTATTCCTTTTCTGTATTCCCTTTTGTATTCCTATCCATATTCGGTTCCGAATTCCATTTACATCCCCCCCCCTTGTAAGAACTGGCAATTGCCCTTTCTTTTGTAGCCAATATTGTAGACTGATTTGAAGCCGAAATTGAAGCCAAATCTTGTAGCCAATTTTGTAGCCGAACTTGAGGCCGAATTTATAGCCGATTTGTAGCCAATTGTAACCAAGTTTGAGGCAGATTTGCTACAAGATTTTGTATTCACCCTTATACTGACCCCACCTACCATCTGATCCCCAAGGCCCCCTGACCTTAGTACCTCCCAAGACGGCGGCACAAAACTGGAGTATCGGAGGCGGTAAAATTGGAGTCTCTGGAAACTTTGTATTTGTATTTGTATTTGCTTTTATGTAGTTCTCATACTGTGTTGTTATATCTTGAACTTTCTTAAGGTACCTTTAGTATCCTTCTCAGTATTTAGGTGATAAATTCATAAAATTAACACCGTTTTAGACAATTCTTAGCAGATTTGACTACATTAAACGTGACAGTTAGAGAGACTCATAATACAAAAACAGGTTTTGGCCCGGGCAGTCAAAACAGGACAGAGGAAACACTTAAGAATAAGTGTATCTACCGTAACCTGACTCGGACAGTCTAAGCAAGAGGTGAAGACTATAATCGGACAGCCAGAGAGATCCTTTACACCTCTCTGGCAATACAACCGGACGGTATATTAAGTATACCAATTTAAAACATTATTATCTTTTGTACACTTTCCTATCCTCTCTCCTTATATTTCCTATAATACTTTATACGTTTTATATACATTTACATTTTATACACTGTGTTGTCCTAGGTATAAAAATTGACGTTATACTATATTTTATAAAATTTTAATATTGTGACAAGTCCTCTGACACAATGTATGCCGCCAGCCGGACCCCAGTCAAAAAGAACACTAAGACTTCTCCTCAAAACACGCCAGAAGCGACGGTGAGGGCAGGACCCTCTGATCCAAAACAGGATATGAGGAGGAGCATAGGAGAGTGGGAGACCGGAGAAATAGCTGAGGCTATAAACCCCACTACAAGCCGTAGAGTAACCGGAAAAACTGAAAAAACCCCACCTGTTCAATTACCATCCAAGCCTAAATTCCCCAGCAAGCTGGCCGAGGCTAAAGCCTGCTTAGTCCGGGCGAAAACGCTGCTGGGAGAATCACGGAACATCAAGGCAGAAATAAAGGCAGGGGTTACGCAAGCTTTAGAAAGGCTCTATCAACTAATACGGGAGGGAGTAGAGCCAAAGGCCCCCCCCACTGAACAACAAGTAGAGTCACCGGTTATGAGGGTGCAGCCAGAGGCTCCCATAGAGAGATTAGCACTGACTGAGCAAACACAAAAAATGGATGAGCTCATTAAAAATCTAAAAGAGCACGGCGAGGCGATGCAAGAGCTTAAGCGACATACCTCAGCACTAACCGCAGAGGTTCAGCTAATTCCAGGGAACCTAGTTAGAGAACACGAACCCCTAAAGACCGAAGTCGCCCAATTAACGAGGTCCATCGCTGATCTCAAAAACAACCTGGAAACCCAAGCCGTACCGCAGCCTACCTACGTGGAAGCACTCACGCGGCCAAAGCCACCAGCCCCCCTACATACAATTATCGTCACTTCAGATGATAAAGAAGACACTTGTAACGACTTAATGGTGAAAATCAGGGGGGCTGTGGATGCCAAAAATAGTGGAATACGCGTGGATAGGCTGCGGAAGGCAAGGGACCAGAAGGTGGTTATAAGCTGCCACGACAGAGAAGAGATGGAACGAGTCAGCGAGGCCGTAAGGACCAAAAACCTTCACGTAAAGGAGGCGCAAAATAGGGATCCTCTTATTATATTGAGAGATGTCCTGGCCGTACATACAGACGAAGAAGTGGTGGGTGCAATAAAGTGCCAAAATAGCCACCTACTCACTGACGTCGAGGACCAGGACATCAGAATGATGGTACGCTACAGGCGGAAAGCACGAAACACGCATACGGCTCATGTCGTGTTGCAGGTGTCCCCGGTGGTATGGCAGAGACTGACCACAGCAGGAAAAGTCCACATTGACTTGCAGCGGGTCCGCGTTGAGGACCAGTCGCCTCTGGTGCAGTGTTCACTATGCCTTGGCTACGGACACACTCGACGACTCTGTATAGAGACCGTCGAGAAGTGTAGCCACTGCGGTGGACCTCACAAGTGGGTAGACTGCAACGAACGCCTCGTAGGTCAAGCACCGACTTGCTGTAACTGCACTCGAGCAAAGCTGGCAAATGTAGAACACCACGCATTTGACCAAACGTGCCCCATTAGGCGTAAATGGGATGCGTTAGCTCGAGCAACGACATCTTACTGCTGAGGACACCCCGACGAAACAGGCTTACCAGACAGATAAAAAACCAAACACCCTGCAAACCAACCTTCAACACATGACCATAGCCACAGCAGAAGTCACACCAAAAACGGGCAAAAGGAAAGTGATTCTTGAACTGTTCCAGGAACCACACACTTGCGACTCAAAGTATGAAATGAAAAACTTCACGAAAATGAAAACATTCCAAGGTTCGGGTCCCAGGGATTTGATGGTCAAGGAAACTGTTGTTGTCATTGATACGAATCTAAATGTCAAGCAATACCAGCAATACACCACAACTAACACAATAGTGGTAGGGATTAGTACCCGAACTTGGGAATTCATAGTGTTTTCATCATACTTTGAACCTGAGCAGCCCATAGGATCATTCCTGGAGCATCCTAAAGCAAACACACAAAAATTGGAACCCGATACTGACAAACTAATTATCCGCCTCTTGCTTGACTGTCCTCAAAGCCTAGCTGCAAAACATAAAAGATATAAAATAAAAATATAAATAAGCAAATAAGAAATATGATTTTTATATATATATTGATATATATAATATAAGCATATTATAATACCACAAGTAAATAAAAAATAGAATAAGAAAAATAGCATAGGTTTTTGTGTTAGTAAAAGCATAATAAAAAAAACAATAGATAATTAGGAAATATGATGCAACATATACTTGGTATATGTGAGCAGTATATTAAAATAATAGATCATAAGATAATATAATGAAATTGTATCACAGTAGTTTTATAGCCTGGATGTAAGAAATTTAAGTAAGTAACAAAAATAAAAATAGTATTAAGTACAGTAAGGTAATTAATATGTAAAATGTCCAGAATAAAATAAGCAATTAGAATAAGAAACTTGAAATTAAGTTTAGAATAATTAAGAAAACAACTGAAACATTACAAGTCACAGAACAAATAAATGTGAAATAGTCGTAAGGAAATAAGATTGTAATAAACTTAAAAATTGCCACAAAAAGCCTATTAAGATGTTACTATAAATACATGTCTTCTCTCTTTTGTATTAAGAAAGGTTAAATAAACTAAGAATTTATACACTTAATCGTCCCTATGTAGAAAATAAAGAAATAGTTAAGGTCATATGAAGTAAAATGTAAACTAGAAAAATAGTAATAAGAAACAACATTGTAATTAAATTAAAGAAATTGCTTGAAGCGCCTGTAATAAGTTTTTCCATCAGATATAGTATACTTATATTAAGAACCTGTACCATTAGAATACTAATTATAAATAAAGTAACCAAGGTCCCTGACGAGCTATGTCAGGGGATGTTTTATTGTAGCTCGCGGGCCGGGCCAGTACAGCGCCCGGACAGGATTTAAAAAAAAAAAAAAAAAAAAAAAAAAAAAAAAAAAAAAAACCTAACCTAACCTAACCTAACCTAACCTAACCTAACCTAACCTAACCTAACCTAACCTAACCTAACCTAACCTAACCTAACCTAACCTAACCTAACCTAACCTAACCTAACCTAACCTAACCTAACCTAACCTAACCTAACCTAACCTAACCTAACCTAACCTAACCTAACCTAACCTAACCTAACCTAACCTAACCTAACCTAACCTAACCTAACCTAACCTAACCTAACCTAACCTAACCTAACCTAACCTAACCTAACCTAACCTAACCTAACCTAACCTAACCTAACCTAACCTAACCTAACCTAACCTAACCTAACCTAACCTAACCTAACCTAACCTAACCTAACCTAACCTAACCTAACCTAACCTAACCTAACCTAACCTAACCTAACCTAACCTAACCTAACCTAACCTAACCTAACCTAACCTAACCTAACCTAACCTAACCTAACCTAACCTAACCTAACCTAACCTAACCTAACCTAACCTAACCTAACCTAACCTAACCTAACCTAACCTAACCTAACCTAACCTAACCTAACCTAACCTAACCTAACCTAACCTAACCTAACCTAACCTAACCTAACCTAACCTAACCTAACCTAACCTAACCTAACCTAACCTAACCTAACCTAACCTAACCTAACCTAACCTAACCTAACCTAACCTAACCTTTTTTTTTTTTTTTGATAACGCTGGAAAATCCTCATGGATACCCGAAAGACGCGGGGGCGCTGTCGGGTTATGCCGGACTCTTACCGGCTAAAAACCAGCGGTGTTCCTCCTCACCGTCTTCCGGCGGAGCTGCGGGAACGCATACGCATACTTCCGCTGCTCCGCCGACGGTTGCCCGGGACTAGGGGCCCATCATGTGGGGCGCTCACCTGGAGCGCCACTCACCATACAACCTGGCGTGCCGGAACACGTGACACGCCAGCCGTCTCGGGGGTCTCCTCCTGCTGGGCGATGGTACCCCCCGGTTCCACCGCCCGGAGACCCACGTTATGGGGGAAGGCGGCGCTCATGCGCCAGGCGCCTGCGCCCCACTCTCTTGCGGCGGATCGGGGTCGACAGAGGGTCGTCTTCCCTCACCCGCTCCGCCGCCTCCTTCTGCGCCATCACCGTGGCGCAGAAACGGAGCACCGCCTTCCACGCTCTGTCGCTGCCGACCATGGCTTTCACTACGCCCGGCAGCGACAGGTCGTCCCCTATAGCCGCGGCGAGCATCGCCCGCGGCTCGTCCCATTCGGGGCATTCCACCAGCGTGTGCTCCGCCGTGTCCTCCGGACACCCACAGGCGTGGCACACGCTGGTCGGCTCTCGACCCGCCACGCTGCACAGGTACCTGCCGAAGCAACCATGCCCCGTCAGGATCTGCACAGCGTGGAAGGTGAGGGCCCCGTGTCGGCGATCGACCCACCCTTCTAGGACGGGTCGAATCGCCTCCACCGTCCGTCTGCCGGCGGTCGGCTCCGCCAGCCTTTCCTTCCATTTCCGGAGGAGGACCTGGCGGTCGAGTCGCCCCTGCCGCCCGGCCTCCCCCGGCTCTGGATCCTCCTCATCGGCTCGTGCCGCTGCGCTACGGCGCCAGTACACTGCCGAGAGCACTTCCGCGTCCAGGTCCCACGGTGGGGTCCCGGCCAGGACGCACGCCGCCTCGCACGAGATGGTGCGGTACCCTCTCACCACCCTGATCGCCATGACCCGTTGCGCTTGGCGCAGGAGGGTCCTGTTCTGGGCGATCAGGGTGTCCGCCCAGATCGGGGCCCCATACAGGGCCATCGACCGCACCACCCCGGCGTACAACCGGCGGCATGCTACTGACGGTCCGCCCAGGTTCGGCAGCAGCCAGCTCAAAGCGCCGGCCGCTCGCAACAACCTGGGGACCAGTCGCCGGAAGTGCTCTCGGAAGTTCCATCGGCTGTCGAGGACGAGGCCTAGGTACCGCATCGTCGACTCGACAGCGATGGAGACGCCGCCGACCACCAGCTGGGATCCTGCGGGAGGGGCGCGTCGGGCTCCGTGGAAACACAGAGCCTCCGACTTATCCAGCGCCACCTCCAGCCCCAGCCGGCGGATTCGGGCCACCACTTGGGCCACTCCGGCCGTCGCCAACAGGGCCGCCTCTCGGTACGTGGCGCCGCAGGACGTTACGAGGGTATCGTCGGCGTAACAAGTTACGTCGACCCCCCGCAGATTAGCGCCCCGCAGCACCCAGTCGTAGCCGATGTTCCACAGGAGCGGCCCAAGGACCGATCCCTGTGGAACACCGCACGTCATTACCCGGCGGCCCCACCCGTCGCGCGTCGGGTACACCACTTCCCTCTCGGAGAAGTAGTCGGAGAGGAGGCGGCGCAGATAGTCGGGCACGCGATGATAGCCCAGCGCCGCCTCAATACAGCCCCAGGGGAGGGTGTTGAAGGCGTTGGCGATGTCTAAAGACACCGCCAGAACAACCTCACCCCGGGACACTGCCTCCTCCGAGAGGTCCCTCACACGCGCGATGGCGTCGACCGTCGACCGGCCCCGGCGGAAACCGAACTGCCGGTCACTCAACCCCGGCCCGACCCGTTCGAGGTGCTCGACGAGGCGCGCGGAAATAATCCGCTCGAAGAGCTTGCTCACCTCGTCGAGCAACACTATGGGTCGGTATGCCGACGGCGAGTCCGCCGGGCGACCCTCTTTGCGCAGCAGCACAAGCCTGCCGACCTTCCACTTCCTCGGAAAGCGGCCACGCCGCATACAGGCGTCGAAGAGCTCGACCACCCTGGGCCCGAGGGCCTCCAGGGCTAGCGCCCACACCCTACCGGGCACCCCGTCGGGGCCCGGTGCCGTGCTCTTGGCGCGGAGCCGTTGGACCGCGGCCTCCAGCTCCACCCGAGACACCTCGGGTATCAGGGCGTCTGAGCTCTCCGTCGATGCAGCCGCCACGGGCGGCGGCGCCGAGTCGGCCCTCTCTGGGAAGAGAGTGGCGACAACGTTAGCCACCAGCTCTGGTTGGAGACTCTGGGTCAGCGGAGGGGCCCAGGGGCGCAGCTGACCACGCACCGTCTTGTACGGGCGCCCCCAGGGATCTCTATTCAGAGTCTCCAACCACTCTCCCCACGACTCGGCCTTTGCCTCCCGTATGGCGATCTGCAGAGAGACGCATCTCTCCCTGTACGCGGCGTAGAGGCGGCTTTCCTCGGCGTCCACTCGCCTTCGCCGCCTTCTATAATGGGTGTACTGGCGTCTGGCCGCTACGCACGCTTCGCGAAGCCGGCGTAGGTCCGCCGACCACCAGTACACCCATCTGCGGGGCGGGAGCGGTCTGGCGCGCGACATACCGGCGTCGCACACCTGCGCCATCGACTCGCTCAACCGCTCCGCTCGCCCGTCCACGTCGGCCGCCGGGCCCTCCGGCGCCGGTAGCCAAGCCTGGACGATGGACGCCTCGACGATGACGTCACCGTCCAAGGTCTTGAGGGCCCAGCGCGGTCCCTCCCCGCGCGGGGGCCGGCTCTGTGGAGCTCCAGGGTTGGCGGAGACCTCGAACCGGATATACCGGTGGTCCGAGAGCGTCTCCGCCTCCCCGAGCACCCTCCAGTTTCGGACACGGCGCGCGAGACACGGGGTCGCGAACGTTAAGTCCACGATGGAACCCCCGTTGTGCCGCACGCACGTGTCTACCGACCCCCGGTTCAGAAGAACCAAGCCCGACGTGGCAGCCCACTCCTCCATTACCTCGCCCCGCGCATCGGTGACCGGGGAACCCCAAGCCGTCGACTTGGCGTTGAAGTCCCCGGCGACCAGGACCGGGATTGGGTGACTCTGGCCGACCAGAGCACTGACCTCGAGCAGGAATTGCTCGAATGCGGCCAGGCTCCGGTTCGGCGAGAAGTACACGCCGACGATCGTCACGCCCATAAAGGTGGCCGCGACGCATCCGTGGCCCTTCGCTGTTTTGTCGAAGGGCGGGGAGCCGGCGGCCGTCTGCGCGACGATCGCCACCGTGCCCTCCCGGTCACCAACCCAGTTGTCCCTGGCGGGGACGAGGTAAGGCTCCGCCACCACCGCCGCCTGGATCGACCACTCGGCCAGGCTCTGGTACAAGAGGTCCTGAGCCCTGGCCGAGTGGTTGAGGTTCGCCTGCAAGAGGGACATGGCCATCCTTAATCGACGGCCATGTCTGCGACCCTCTCGGCGCGTTCCACGTCAGCGGCGGACGGGCGGGCCGGCCGGGGGTGGGCTGTTGGGCCTTTCCCGGCGGGCTTTCCTTTCTTTTTCTTTTCCTTGCCGGATTTGGCGGACTTGGCGGGGGCGGAAACGGCACAGGCTTTGCTTCCCGCTCTGTGGTCCGCCGGCTTCCGCCTCGCCTCGCACAGCGGGCAGTGTGGGGCAGCCGAACAGCCAGCCGCCTTGTGGCCCGGTTGACCGCAGCGATAGCAGGCATCGCTGCGGTCCACCTCGGCGGTGCATTTGCCCCGTACGTGCCCCGAGTCGAGGCACCGGTAGCACCGCAGGGGTTTGGCCTCAAGGAGCTTTACCCGGGCCGACACCCACCCCACCAGTAGCCGCCCGCTGGAGGCGACCTTTTTCGCCGCCGAAATAGGGCAGCGCACCCATGCCGAGCCGGGGCTGTCGGGGGAGAAGCGGCGGATCTCCCCGCACTTGACCTGCTCGACGGGGCATTCCCCGGAGCGGGCCACTGCGGCCGCCACCTCCTCCTGGGACACCGCGTCATCCAGCTCGCTGATGCGCAGGTCTGCGCACTTCACGGGCCTGGAGACGCGGACCAGGTCCGCAGGAAGGACCTCCCGCAGCTTGACCGCCAGCAGGTCCGCCTTCTCGCCGCTGTCAGCCCCGGGGATCTCCAGCATGCGGGCCCCCGTCACGGCGGTGCGGAATCGGAGACCCTTCAGGCCTAAGCCTTCCAGGTCGATCCTCCGCTTGGCCCCGTCGAGCACGTCCTTGTAGGACAGCTCCTTGCCCTCCACCGTGGCGCCCGGCTGGATGGTGATGGACACCGCAGCCGAGCGCGGGGCGCGAAGCTTCGCCGCCGGGGCCTTCTTGGACGGGGGCTTGTCCGCCGGTGCGCTGCCCTTTTTGCCTCCACGCTTGTCCCGCTTGCCCCGCTTGGGAACCTCGGTCCACTCCTGGGGCACGGCCGTCGTCGGGGGCTTCGGAGCGCCGGGCGTTGGCGCCGCCACCTCCGAGTACGCCTTGGGAGGCGCTTTCCCCTTCTTCGCGGGAGCGGGAGCGGGAGGCGCAGCCTCAGCCCTCGCTCTGTCGGCGGCCAGAGGCGGCCGGGGGCGCGGCTCGGGGGCGGGAGGCGCAGCCTCAGCCCTTGCCTTGTCGGCGGCTAAAGGCGGCCGGAGGCGTGGCTCAGGAGGGAGCCGCATCGCGAGTGCCTCGATCTTCGCGTCCATCATGGTCCCCACTTCCACCATGATAGACCGCATCAGAGAGGCGTCGCGATCGGCTCCGCTCGGCTCCGCAGGCCTAGCGAGGCTCGCCCGCAGGTCAGCGATCTCCTTGCGGAGTTCGGCGACCTCACTCTGCAGGCGGGCGTTGGCCCTCTCGAGCCGAGCCGTCTCCTGAGTAGCGGAGCGCTCTGCCAGCTCCGCTACTATCCCCATCAAGTTGGCAGAGGCCTCCTTGAGGTCCCTCTGCAGCGTGCCCTTCAGGTTGCGCGACTTCGTCGCGACAGCCTGGATGAGGAGCACGCTGTCCTCCGCCTTTTTACGAAGCTCCAGAGTCGAGGGTCCGTCTTCGCCGCATGACAGCGACGACGTGTCGGACAGACACCTCGACCGAGAGCGAGACCGAGATCGGAGGTCTCGGGCCATCTCGGCCACCTCCATCTCCGCCCGGAGCTTCTCCTCCTCCTTTTGCGCCTGGAGGTACGCCTGCTTCGCCTTAGCTAGGCCGACGTACTCTCCGGTAGTGGGCGGCCGCCCTCTCCCTCGTCTTACAGGCACGGGAGTGGGAGCTTTCTTTTTAGAATGCTCGACCAGCTCCGATGCCTCCACCTCGTCCCCTTTCAGGGGCCGCTTCCGCGTACTGCGCCAGAAGCGTCCCGCCGTGTCGTCTGCGGACGACACCGTCACCAGGGTCGCATCCGAGGAGTCAGACTCCTCCTCCGCGATCTCCTGGGTCTCCTCGTTTCTCTCGGTATCCGTTGTGCGTTGCGTGTTGTCGTCGTTTGTACTCTGAAAGCTTGGTGCCCCCCCCAGATACGAGGGGCAGACCGCACCCAAAGTGGGCACGGTGAGGGATTCCCCGGCATCGGAGATGCCGGGACCCTCCTGGGGACGTTTTGTTTTCGCCGAACTTTCCATTTTGTTTTCTTTTTTTGAGCGGGGTGAGATCCCCTGCCTCTCGGGATTGGGTACCCCCCAACCATTCATCCCATCGCCAAGGCCAGAGCTTGGGATTAGGGTAATTTTTTATAGAGGTTTTCTTCCTCGCGGCCCCCACCGAAGTGGCGGCCCTCACCCCTGACGCCTACGGGTCAGGGAGCGAGTTGGCCGACGGTGGCCTAAGCCATGCTGCCGTGACCGACAGCCCGTCGCCCCTGCGTTAGGGTAGGTAAACCACATGGGTTTATCCCACCCTGGTCCCATCCACAGTGCCCTCTGCTAAAGCAGAGGGACACGTGGAGAGACCCCACCACGTAGTCTCATCCACAGTGCCCTCTGCCTGAGCAGAGGGGCACGTGGAGAGACACCGACTTAGGGTAATTTTTTAGAGAGGTTTTCTTCCTCGCGGCCCCCACCGAAGTGGCAGCCCTCACCCCTGACGCCTACGGGTCAGGGAGCGAGTTGGCCGACGGTGGCCTAAGCCATGCTGCCGTGACCGACAGCCCGTCGCCCCCGCGTTTGGGTGAGTAAACCTCAAGGGTTTTACCCACCCTGGTCTCATCCACAGTGCTCTCTGATAAGTCAGAGGGACACGTGGAGAGACCCCACCCATTGGTCTCATCCGCACTACGCGGAGAGAAACCAACGTTGAGCCGCTCTTAGTCTGGCCCCTCCTTCCAAGCCTGTCCGTTATGGGAAGCCCTGTACGGCATAGCCTTGGAGATCATCGGGACACGCAAGCCCCCCCACCACGACAAGGTGGCGGCCCTCGGGGGGGAACCTTTTTTTTTTTTTTTTTTTTTTTTTGATAACGCTGGAAAATCCTCATGGATACCCGACAGACGCGGGGGCGCTGTCGGGTTATGCCGGACTCTTACCGGCTAAAAACCAGCGGTGTTCCTCCTCACCGTCTTCCGGCGGAGCTGCGGGAACGCATACGCATACTTCCGCTGCTCCGCCGACGGTTGCCCGGGACTAGGGGCCCATCATGTGGGGCGCTCACCTGGAGCGCCACTCACCATTCAACCTGGCGTGCCGGAACACGTGACACGCCAGCCGTCTCGGGGGTCTCCTCCTGCTGGGCGATGGTACCCCCCGGTTCCACCGCCCGGAGACCCACGTTATGGGGGAAGGCGGCGCTCATGCGCCAGGCGCCTGCGCCCCACTCTCTTGCGGCGGATCGGGGTCGACAGAGGGTCGTCTTCCCTCACCCGCTCCGCCGCCTCCTTCTGCGCCATCACCGTGGCGCAGAATCGGAGCACCGCCTTCCACGCTCTGTCGCTGCCGACCATGGCTTTCACTACGCCCGGCAGCGACAGGTCGTCCCCTATAGCCGCGGCGAGCATCGCCCGCGGCTCGTCCCATTCCGGGCATTCCGCCAGCGTGTGCTCCGCCGTGTCCTCCGGACACCCGCAGGCGTGGCACACGCTGGTCGGCTCTCGACCCGCCACGCTGCACAGGTACCTGCCGAAGCAACCGTGCCCCGTCAGGATCTGCACAGCGTGGAAGGTGAGGGCCCCGTGTCGGCGATCGACCCACCCCTCTAGGACGGGCCGAATCGCCTCCACCGTTCTTCGGCCGGCGGTCGGCTCCGCCAGCCTCTCCTTCCATTTCTGGAGGAGGACCTGGCGGTCGAGTCGCCCCTGCCGCCCGGCCTCCCCCGGCTCTGGATCCTCCTCATCGGCCCGTGCTGCTGCGCTACGGCGCCAGTACACTGCCGAGAGCACTTCCGCGTCCAGGTCCCACGGTGGGGTCCCGGCCAGGACGCACGCCGCCTCGCACGAGATGGTGCGGTATCCTCTCACCACCCTGATCGCCATGACCCGTTGCGCTTGGCGCAGGAGGGTCCTATTCTGGGCGATCAGGGTGTCCGCCCAGATCGGGGCCCCGTACAGGGCCATCGACCGCACCACCCCGGCGTACAACCGGCGGCACGCGACTGACGGTCCGCCCAGGTTCGGCAGCAGCCAGCTCAAAGCGCCGGCTGCGCGCAACAACCTGGGGACCAGTCGCCGGAAGTGCTCTCGGAAGTTCCATCGGCTGTCGAGGACGAGGCCTAGGTAGCGCATCGTCGACTCGACAGCGATGGAGACGCCGCCGACCACCAGCTGGGATCCTGCGGGAGGGGCGCGTCGGGCTCCGTGGAAACACAAAGCCTCCGACTTATCCAGCGCCACCTCCAGCCCCAGCCGGCGGATTCGGGCCACCACTTGGGCCACTCCGGCCGTCGCCAAGAGGGCCGCCTCTCGGTACGTGGTGCCGCAGGACGTGACGAGGGTATCGTCGGCGTAACAAGTTACGTCGACCCCTCGCAGGTTCGCGCCCCGCAGCACCCAGTCGTAGCCGATGTTCCACAGGAGCGGCCCGAGAACCGATCCCTGTGGAACACCGCACGTCATTACCCGGCGGCCCCATCCGTCGCGCGTCGGGTACACCACTTCCCTCTCGGAGAAGTAGTCGGTGAGAAGACGACGCAGGTATTCGGGCACGCCATGATATCCCAGCGCCGCCCGAATACAGCCCCAGGGGAGGGTGTTAAAGGCGTTGGCGATGTCTAGAGACACCGCCAAAACGACCTTTCCCCGGGACACTGCCTCCTCCGAGAGGTCCCTCACACGCGCGATGGCGTCGACCGTCGACCGGCCCCGGCGGAAACCGAATTGCCGGTCGCTCAGCCCCGGCCCGACCCGTTCGAGGTGCTCGACGAGGCGCGCGGAAATTATCCGCTCGAAGAGCTTGCTCACCTCGTCGAGCAACACTATGGGTCGGTATGCCGACGGCGAGTCCGCCGGGCGACCCTCTTTGCGCAGCAGCACAAGCCTGCCGACCTTCCACTTCTTCGGAAAGCGGCCACGCCGCATACAGGCGTCGAAGAGCTCGACCACCCTGGGCCCGAGGGCCTCCAGGGCTAGCGCCCACACCTTACCGGGCACCCCGTCGGGGCCCGGTGCTGTGCGTTTGGCGCGGAGCCGTTGGACTGCGGCCTCCAGCTCCTCCTGGGACACCTCGGGTATCGAGGCGTCCGAGCCCTCCGACGATGCAGCCGCCATAGGCGGAGGCACCGAGTCGGCCCTCTCTGGGAAGAGAGTGGCGACGACGTTATCCACCAACTCTGGTTGGAGACTCTGGGTCAGCGGAGGGGCCCAGGGGCGCAGCTGACCACGCACCGTCTTATACGGGCGCCCCCAGGGATCTCTATTCAGAGTCTCCAACCACTCTCCCCACGACTCGGCCTTTGCCTCCCGTATGGCGGTCTGCAGAGAGACGCATCTCTCCCTGTATGCGGCGTAGAGGCGGCTTTCCTCGGCATCCACCCGACTTCGCCGCCTTCTGTAATGTGTGTACTGGCGTCTGGCCGCTACGCACGCTTCACGAAGCCGGCGCAGGTCCGCCGACCACCAGTACACCCACCTGCGGGGCGGGAGCGGTCTGGCGCGCGACATACCGGCGTCGCACACCTGCACCATGGACTCGCTCAACCGCTCCGCTCGCCCGTCCACGTCGGCCGCCGGGCCCTCCGGCGCCGGTAGCCATGCCTGGACGATGGACGCCTCGACGATGACGTCACCGTCCAAGGTCTTGAGGGCCCAGCGCGGTCCTTCCCCGCGCGGGGGCCGGCTCTGTGGAGCTCCAGGGTTGGCGGCGACCTCGAACCGGATATACCGGTGGTCCGAGAGCGTCTCCGCCTCCCCGAGCACCCTCCAGTTTCGGACACGGCGCGCAAGACACGGGGTCGCGAACGTAAGGTCCACGATGGAACCCCCGTTGTGCCGCACGCACGTGTCTACCGACCCCCGGTTCAGAAGAACTAAGCCCGACGTGGCAGCCCACTCCTCCAGTACCTCGCCCCGCGCATCGGTGACCGGGGAACCCCAAGCCGTCGACTTGGCGTTGAAGTCCCCGGCGACCAGGACCGGGATTGGGTGACTCTGGCCGACCAGAGCACCGACCTCGAGCAGGAATTGCTCGAATGCGGCCAGGCTCCGGTTCGGCGAGAAGTACACGCCGACGACCGTCACGCCCATAAAGGTGGCCGCGACGCATCCGTGGCCCTTCGCTGTTTTGTCGAAGGGCGAGGAGCCGGCGGCCGTCTGCGCGACGATCGCCACCGTGTCCTCCCGGTCACCAACCCAGTTGTCCCTGGCGGGGACGAGGTAAGGCTCCGCCACCACCGCCGCTTGGATCGACCACTCGGCCAGGCTCTGGTACAAGAGGTCCTGAGCTCTGGCCGAGTGGTTGAGGTTCGCCTGAAGGACAGACATGGCCATACTTAATCTACGACCATGTCTGCAACCCTCGCGGCGCGTTCCGCGTCAGCGGCGGACGGGCGGGCCGGTCGGGGGTGGGCTGTTGGGCCTTTCCCGGCGGGCTTCCCTTTCTTTTTGCCCTTCTTTTTTTTGGGGCCGGACTTGGCGGACTTGGCGGAGGCGGGAGCGGTACAGGCTCCGCTTCCCGCTCTGTGGTCCGCCGGCTTCTGCTTGGCCTCGCACAACGGGCAGTGTGGGGCAGCCGAACAGCCAGCCGCCTTGTGGCCCGGTTGACCGCAGCGATAGCAGGTATCGCTGCGGTCTACCTCGGCGGTGCATTTGCCCCGAACGTGCCCCGAATCGAGGCACCGGTAGCACCGCAGGGGTTTGGCCTCAAGGAGCCTGACCCGGGCTGACACCCACCCCACCAGTAGCCGCCCGCTGGAGGCGACCTTCTTGGCTGCCGTGACAGGGCAGCGCACCCACGCCGTGCCGGGGCTGTCGGGGGAGAAGCGATGGATCTCCCCGCACTTCACCTGCTCGGGGGGGCACTCCCCGGAGCGGGCCACCGCGGCCGCCACCTCCTCCCGGGACACCGCGTCGTCCAGGTCGCTAATGCGCAGGTCTGCGCATTTCACGGGCCTGGCGACGCGGACCAGGTCCGCGGGAAGGACCTCCCGCAGTTTGCCCGCCAGCAAGTCCGCTTTCTCGCCACCGTCGGCCCCGGGAACTTCAAGAACGCGGGCCCCCGTCACAGCGGTTCTGAAGCGTAGACCCTTCAGGCCTAAGCCATCCAGGTCAATACGCCGCTTCGCCCCATCGAGCACATCCTTATAGGATAGCTCCTTGCCCTCCATCGTGGCGCCCGGCTGGATGGTGATAGTCACCGCAGCCGAGCGCGGGGCGCGAAGCTTCGCCGCCTTCTTCTTGGACGGGGTTGCCGGCTTCTCCGACGCGGACGGTGCGCTGCCCTTTTTCCCCCCCCGCTTGTCCCGCTTGCCCCGCTTGGCAACCGTGCTCCACTGTTCGGAGACGGCTGTCGTCGGGGGCTTCGGAGCGCCGGGTGGCGGCGCTACCACCTGCGAGTACGCTTTGGGAGGCGCTTTCCTCTTCTTCGCGGGAGGGGGAGCGGGAGGCTCTGCCTCATCCCTTGCCCTGACGGCGGCCTGAGGCGACTGGAGGCGCGGCTCGGGAGCGGGAGGCGCAGCCTCAGCCCTCGCCCTGTCGGAAGCCAGAGGCGGCCGGAGGCGTGGCTCAGGAGGGAGCCGCATCTTGATCGCCTCGAGCTTTGCGTCCATCATGGTCCCCACTTCCACCATGATTGACCGCATCAGCAAGGCGTCTCGATCGGCTCCGCTCGGCTCAGTGGGCCTAACGAGGCTCGCCCGCAATTCTGCGATCTCCTTGCGGAGTTCAGCGACCTCGCTCTGCAGGCGGGCATTGGCCCTCTCGAGCCGAGCCGTCTCCTGCGTAGCGGACCGCTCTGCGAGTTCCGCTACCACCTCCCTCAGATTAGCAGAGGCCTCCTTGAGGTCCCTCTGCAGCGTGCCCTTCAGGTTGCGCGACTTTGTCGCGACAGCCTGAATGAGGAGCACGCTTTCCTCCGCCTTTTTCCGAAGCTCGGATGTCGAGGGTCCGTCTTCGTCGCGTGACAGCGACGACGTGTCGGACAGACACCTCGACCGCGAGCGAGATCGAGATCGGAGGTCTCGGGCCATCTCGGCCACCTCCTTCTCCGCCCGGAGCCTCTCCTCTTCTCTCTGGGCTTTGAGATACGCCTGCTTGGCTTTCGCCAGGCCGACGTACTCGCCCGTTGTAGGCGGGCGCCCTCTCCCTCGCTTCGTCACCGGCGTGGGAGCAAGCTGCTCGACCACTGCCGGCTCCTCCTCACCTTCCTTTCGGGGCCGTTTACGCATATTGCGCCACAGGCCCCCCGACGAGTCGTCTCCGGACGACACCGAGACCAGGGTCACCACCGAGGAGTCAGACTCCTCCGCAGTCACCTGTGTCTCCTCGTCTCTCGCCACTCTCTCTCCAGATTCGGTGTCCGTTGTGCAGTCGCTTACGTTGTGTTCACGGAGGCCAGCGGATTGCTGGCCTACGAGGCTGTTCTTGCCCACCCCAGGATACGGAGGGCAGCTCCCGTCCGAAGACAGGAGGGGGGACTCCCCGGCTGAGCCGGGACCCCCCTGGGGAAAATTACACGTATTCTCAGAACTAGCCATTTTTGTTTCTTTTTTTGAACGGGGTGAGATCCCCTGCCTCTCGGGATTGGGTACCCCCCAACCATTCATCCCATCGCCAAGGCCAGAGCTTGGGATTAGGGTAATTTTTTATAGAGGTTTTCTTCCTCGCGGCCCCCACCGGAGTGGCGGCCCTCACCCCTGACGCCTACGGGTCAGGGAGCGAGTTGGCCGACGGTGGCCTAAGCCATGCTGCCAGTCTCGCGACCGACAGCCCGTCGCCCCCGCGTTAGGGTGGGTAAACCTCAAGGGTTTATCCCACCCTGGTCCCATCCACAGTGCCCTCTGCTAAGTCAGAGGGACACGTGGAGAGACACCAACTTAGGGTAATTTTTTAGAGAGGTTTTCTTCCTCGCGGCCCCCACCTGAGTGGCGGCCCTCACCCCTGACGCCTACGGGTCAGGGAGCGAGTTGGCCGACGGTGGCCTAAGCCATGCTGCCAGTCTCGCGACCGACAGCCCGTCGCCCCTGCGTTTGGGTGAGCAACCCTCAAGGGATTTTCCCACCCTGGTCCCATCTACAGTGCCCTCTGCTAAATCAGAGGGACACGTAGAGGGACCCCACTCCATGGTCTCATCCGCACTAAACAGTGTGGAGAGACACCAACTGTGAGCCGCTCTTGGTCTGGCCCCTCCCTCCAAGCCTGTCCGTTATGGGAAACCCTGTACGGTATAGCCTTGGAGATCATTGGGACACGCAAGCCCCCCCACCACGACAAGGTGGCGGCCCTCGGGGGGGCTCGGGGGGGGAACCTAACCTAACCTTTTTTTTTTTTTTTTTTTTTTTTTTTTTTGATAACGCTGGAAAATCCTCATGGATACCCGACAGACGCGGGGGCGCTGTCGGGTTATGCCGGACTCTTACCGGCTAAAAACCAGCGGTGTTCCTCCTCACCGTCTTCCGGCGGAGCTGCGGGAACGCATACGCATACTTCCGCTGCTCCGCCGACGGTTGCCCGGGACTCGGGGCCCATCTTGGGGGGCGCTCAACTTGGAGCGCCACTCACCATTCAACCTGGCGTGTCGGAACACGTGACACGCCAGCCGTCACGGGGGTCTCTTCCTGCTGGGCGATGGTACCCCCCGGTTCCACCGCCCGGAGACCCGCGTTATGGGGGAAGGCGGCGCTCATGCGCCAGGCGCCTGCGCCCCACTCTCTTGCGGCGGATCGGGGTCGACAGAGGGTCGTCTTCCCTCACCCGCTCCGCCGCCTCCTTCTGCGCCATCACCGTGGCGCAGAATCGGAGCACCGCCTTCCACGCTCTGTCGCTGCCGACCATGGCTTTCACTACGCCCGGCAGCGACAGGTCGTCCCCTATAGCCGCGGCGAGCATCGCCCGCGGCTCGTCCCATTCGGGGCATTCCACCAGCGTGTGCTCTGCCGTGTCCTCCGGACACCCACAGGCGTGGCACACGCTGGTCGGCTCTCGACCCGCCACGCTGCACAGGTACCTGCCGAAGCAACCGTGCCCCGTCAGGATCTGCACAGCGTGGAAGGTGAGGGCCCCGTGTCGGCGATCGACCCACCCCTCCAGGACGGGCCGAATCGCCTCCACCGTCCTTCGGCCGGCGGTCGGCTCCGCCAGCCTTTCCTTCCATTTCCGGAGGAGGACCTGGCGGTCGAGTCGCCCCTGCCGCCCGGCCTCCCCCGGCTCTGGATCAACCTCCTCGGCTCGTGCTGCTGCGCTACGGCGCCAGTACACCGCCGAGAGCACTTCCGCGTCCAGGTCCCACGGTGGGGTCCCGGCCAGGACGCACGCCGCCTCGCACGAGATGGTGCGGTACCCTCTCACCACCCTGATCGCCATGACCCGTTGCGCTTGGCGCAGGAGGGTCCTGTTCTGGGCGATCAGGGTGTCCGCCCAGATCGGGGCCCCATACAGGGCCATCGACCGCACCACCCCGGCGTATAACCGGCGGCATGCGACTGATGGTCCGCCCAGGTTCGGCAGCAGCCAGCTCAAAGCGCCGGCCGCTCGCAACAACCTGGGGACCAGTCGCCGGAAGTGCTCTCGGAAGTTCCACCGGCTGTCGAGGACGAGGCCTAGGTACCGCATCGTCGACTCGACAGCGATGGAGACGCCGCCGACCACCAGCTGGGATCCTGCGGGAGGGGCGCGTCGGGCTCCGTGAAAACACAGAGCCTCCGACTTATCCAGCGCCACCTCCAGCCCCAGCCGGCGGATTCGAGCCACCACTTGGGCCACTCCGGCCGTCGCCAACAGGGCCGCCTCTCGGTATGTGGCGCCGCAGGACGTGACGAGGGTATCGTCGGCGTAACAAGTTACGTCGACCCCCCGCAGGTTGGCGCCCCGCAGCACCCAGTCGTAGCCGATGTTCCACAGGAGCGGCCCAAGGACCGATCCCTGTGGAACACCGCACGTCATTACCCGGCGGCCCCATCCGTCGCGCGTCGGGTACACCACTTCCCTCTCGGAGAAGTAGTCGTAGAGGAGACGACGCATGTATTCGGGCACGCCATGATGTTCCAGCGCCGCCCGAACACAGCCCCAGGGGAGGGTGTTGAAGGCGTTGGCGATGTCTAAAGACACCGCCAGAACAACCTCTCCCCGGGACACTGCCTCCTCCGAGAGGTCCCTCACACGCGCGATGGCGTCGACCGTCGACCGGCCCCGGCGGAAACCGAACTGCCGGTCACTCAGCCCCGGCCCGACCCGTTCGAGGTGCTCGACGAGGCGCGCGGAAATAATCCGCTCGAAGAGCTTGCTCACCTCGTCGAGCAGCACTATGGGCCGGTATGCCGACGGCGAGTCCGCCGGGCGGCCCTCCTTGCGCAGCAGCACGAGCCTGCCGACCTTCCACCTTCGAGGAAAGCGACCACGCCGCATACAGGCGTCGAAGAGCTCGACCACCCTGGGCCCGAGGGCCTCCAGGGCTAGCGCCCACACCCTACCGGGCACCCCGTCGGGGCCCGGTGCCGTGCGTTTGGCGCGGAGCCGTTGGACTGCGGCCTCCAGCTCCTCCTGGGACACCTCGGGTATCGGGGCGTCTGAGCTCTCCGACGATGCAGCCGCCATAGGCGGAGGCACCGAGTCGGCCCTCTCTGGGAAGAGAGTGGCGACGATGTTATCCACCAACTCTGGTTGGAGACTCTGGGTCAGCGGAGGGGCCCAGGGGCGCAGCTGACCACGCACCGTCTTGTACGGGCGCCCCCAGGGATCTCTATTCAGAGTCTCCAACCACTCTCCCCACGACTCGGCCTTTGCCTCCCGTATGGCGATCTGCAGAGAGACGCATCTCTCCCTGTACGCGGCGTAGAGGCGGCTTTCCTCGGCGTCCACCCGCCTTCGCCGCCTTCGGTAATGGGTGTACTGGCGTCTGGCCGCTACGCACGCTTCGCGAAGCCGGCGTAGGTCCGCCGACCACCAGTACACCCATCTGCGGGGCGGGAGCGGTCTGGCGCGCGACATACCGGCGTCGCACACCTGCGCCATCGACTCGCTCAACCGCTCCGCTCGCCCGTCCACGTCGGCCGCCGGGCCCTCCGGCGCCGGTAACCAAGCCTGGACGATGGACGCCTCAACGATGACGTCACCGTCCAAGGTCTTGAGGGCCCAGCGCGGTCCTTCCCCGCGCGGGGGCCGGCTCTGTGGAGCTCCAGGGTTGGCGGCGACCTCGAACCGGATATACCGGTGGTCCGAGAGCGTCTCCGCCTCCCCGAGCACCCTCCAGTTTTGGACACGGCGCGCAAGACACGGGGTCGCGAACGTGAGGTCCACGATGGAACCCCCGTTGTGCCGCACGCACGTGTCTACCGACCCCCGGTTCAGGAGAACCAAGCCCGACGTGGCAGCCCACTCCTCCAGTACCTCGCCCCGCGCATCGGTGGCCGGGGAACCCCAAGCCGTCGACTTGGCGTTGAAGTCCCCGGCAACCAGGACCGGGATTGGGTGACTCTGGCCGACCAGAGCACTGACCTCGAGCAGGAATTGCTCGAATGCGGCCAGGCTCCGGTTCGGCGAGAAGTACACGCCGACGATCGTCACGCCCATAAGGGTGGCCGCGACGCATCCGTGGCCCTTCGCTGTTTTGTCGAAGGGCGGGGAGCCGGCGGCCGTCTGCGCGACGATCGCCACCGTGTCCTCCCGGTCACCAACCCAGTTGTCCCTGGCGGGGACGAGGTAAGGCTCCGCCACCACCGCCGCCTGGATCGACCACTCGGCCAGGCTCTGGTACAAGAGGTCCTGAGCTCTGGCCGAGTGGTTGAGGTTCGCCTGCAAGAGGGACATGGCCATACTTAATCTACGACCATGTCCGCAACCCTCGCAGCGCGTTCCGCGTCAGCGGCGGACGGGCGGGCCGGCCGGGGGTGGGCTGTTGGGCCTTTCCCGGCGGGCTTTCCTTTCTTTTTGCCCTTCTTTTTGGGGCCGGACTTGGCGGACTTGGCGGAGGCGGGAGCGGTACAGGCTCCGCTTCCCGCTCTGTGGTCCGCCGGCTTCTGCCTCGCCTCGCACAGCGGGCAGTGTGGGGCAGCGGAGCAGCCAGCCGCCTTGTGGCCCGTTTGGCCGCAGCGATAGCAGGCATCGCTGCGGTCCACCTCGCAGGTGCACTTGCTACGCACGTGCCCCGAGTCGAGGCACCGGTAGCAGCGCAGGGGCTTGGCCTCAAGGAGCCTGGCCCGCGCCGACACCCACCCCACCAGTAGCCGCCCGCTGGAGGCGACCTTTTTCGCCGCCGAAATAGGGCAGCGCACCCATGCCATGCCGGGGCTGTCGGGGGAGAAGCGGCGGATCTCCCCGCACTTGACCTGCTCGACGGGGCATTCCCCGGAGCGGGCCACCGCGGCCGCCACCTCCTCCTGGGACACCGCGTCATCCAGCTCGCTGATGCGCAAGTCTGCGCACTTCACGGGCCTGGAGACGCGGACCAGGTCCGCAGGAAGGACCTCCCGCAGCTTGGCCGCCAGCAGGTCCGCCTTCTCGCCGCTGTCAGCCCCGGGGATCTCGAGCATGCGGGCCCCCGTCACGGCGGTGCGGAATCGGAGACCCTTCAGGCCTAAGCCTTCCAGGTCGATCCTCCGCTTGGCCCCGTCGAGCACGTCCTTGTAGGACAGCTCCTTGCCCTCCACCGTGGCGCCCGGCTGGATGGTGATGGACACCGCAGCCGAGCGCGGGGCGCGAAGCTTCGCCGCCGGGGCCTTCTTGGACGGGGGCTTGTCCGCCGGTGCGCTGCCCTTTTTGCCTCCACGCTTGTCCCGCTTGCCCCGCTTGGGAACCTCGGTCCACTCCTGGGGCACGGCCGTCGTCGGGGGCTTCGGAGCGCCGGGCGTTGGCGCCGCCACCTCCGAGTACGCCTTGGGAGGCGCTTTCCCCTTCTTCGCGGGAGCGGGAGCGGGAGGCGCAGCCTCAGCCCTCGCCCTGACGGCGGCCAGAGGCGGCCGGAGGACCGGCTCGGGAGCGGGAGGCGCAGCCTCAGCCCTCTTCTTGTCGGCGGCTAAAGGCGGCCGGAGGCGTGGCTCAGGAGGGAGCCGCATCGCGAGTGCCTCGATCTTCGCGTCCATCATGGTCCCCACTTCCACCATGATAGACCGCATCAGAGAGGCGTCGCGATCGGCTCCGCTCGGCTCCGCAGGCTTAGCGAGGCTCGCCCGCAGGTCGGCGATCTCCTTGCGGAGTTCGGCGACCTCACTCTGCAGGCGGGCATTGGCCCTCTCGAGCCGAGCCGTCTCCTGCGTAGCGGAGCGCTCTGCCAGCTCCGCTACCACCCCCATCAGGTTGGCAGAGGCCTCCTTGAGGTCCCTCTGCAGCGTGCCCTTCAGGTTGCGCGACTTCGTCGCGACAGCCTGGATGAGGAGCACGCTGTCCTCCGCCTTTTTCCGGAGCTCCGATGTCGAGGGTCCGTCTTCGCCGCATGGCAGCGACGACGAGTCGGACAGACACCTCGACCGAGAGCGAGACCGAGATCGGAGGTCTCGGGCCATTTCGGCCACCTCCATCTCCGCTCGGAGCTTCTCCTCCTCCTTTTGGGCTTGGAGGTACGCCTGCTTCGCCTTAGCTAGGCCGACGTACTCTCCTGTCGTGGGCGGTCGCCCTCTCCCACGTCTTACAGGCGCCGGAGTGGGAGCTTTCTTTTTAGAAAGCTCGACCAACTCCGATGCCTCCACCTCGTCCCCTTTCAGGGGCCGCTTCCGCGTACTGCGCCAGAAGCGTCCCGCCGTGTCGTCTGCGGACGACACCGACACCAGGGTCGCATCCGAGGAGTCAGACTCCTCCTCCGCGATCTCCTGGGTCTCCCCGTCTTTCGTCATTCCGTCGTGCAATTCGGAGTCCGTTGTGCGTGTGCGTTGGTCGTCGTGGTTTTGGAAGGCTGGCGCCCCCCCCAGATACGAGGGGCAGACCGCACCCAAAGTGGGCACGGTGAGGGATTCCCCGGCATCGGAGATGCCGGGACCCTCCTGGGGACGTTTATCGTTTTGACAACTTTCCATGTTTTTTCTTTTTATGAGCGGGGTGAGATCCCCTGCCTCTCGGGATTGGGTACCCCCCAACCATTCATCCCATCGCCAAGGCCTGAGCTTGGGATTAGGGTAATTTTTTATTGAGGTTTTCTTCCTCGCGGCCCCCACCGAAGTGGCGGCCCTCACCCCTGACGCCTACGGGTCAGGGAGCGAGTTGGCCGACGGTGGCCTAAGCCATGCTGTCAGTCTCGCGACCGACAGCCCGTCGCCCCTGCGTTAGGGTGGGTAAACCTGGGTTTATCCCACCCTGGTCCCATCCACAGTGCCCTCTGCTAAAGCAGAGGGACACGTGGAGAGACCCCACCACATGGTCTCATCCGCACTATCCTCTGCTTGAGCAGAGGGATACGTGGAGAGACCCCACCACGTAGTCTCATCCACAGTGCCCTCTGCCTGAGCAGAGGGACACGTGGAGAGACACCGACTTGGGTAATTTTTTAGAGAGGTTTTCTTCCTCGCGGCCCCCACCGAAGTGGCGGCCCTCACCCCTGACGCCTACGGGTCAGGGAGCGAGTTGGCCGACGGTGGCCTAAGCCGTGCTGCCGTGACCGACAGCCCGTCGCCCCCGCGTTTGGGTGAGTAAACCTCAAGGGTTTTACCCACCCTGGTCTCATCCACAGTGCCCTCTGATAAGTCAGAGGGACACGTGGAGAGACCCCACCAATTGGTCTCATCCACACTAGGCGGAGAGAAACCAACTTTGAGCCGCTCTTAGTCTGGCCCCTCCTTCCAAGCCTGTCCGTTATGGGAAGCCCTGTACGGCATAGCCTTGGAGATCATCGGGACACGCAAGCCCCCCCACCACGACAAGGTGGCGGCCCCTGGGGGGGAACCTAACCTAACCTAACCTAACCTAACCTAACCTAACCTAACCTAACCTAACCTAACCTAACCTAACCTAACCTAACCTAACCTAACCTAACCTAACCTTTTTTTTTTTTTTTTTTGATATCGCTGGAAAATCCTCATGGATACCCGACAGACGCGGGGGCGCTGTCGGGTTATGCCGGACTCTTACCGGCTAAAAACCAGCGGTGTTCCTCCTCGCCGTCTTCCGGCGGAGCTGCGGGAACGCTTACGCACACGTCCGCTGCTCCGCCGACGGTTGCCCGGGACTAGGGGCCCATCATGTGGGGCGCTCACCTGGAGCGCCACTCACCATACAACCTGGCGTGCCGGAACACGTGACACGCCAGCCGTCTCGGGGGTCTCCTCCTGCTGGGCGATGGTACCCCCCGGTTCCACCGCCCGGAGACCCACGTTATGGGGGAAGGCGGCGCTCATGCGCCAGGCGCCTGCGCCCCACTCTCTTGCGGCGGATCGGGGTCGACAGAGGGTCGTCTTCCCTCGCCCGCTCCGCCGCCTCCTTCTGCGCCATCACCGTGGCGCAGAATCGGAGCACCGCCTTCCACGCTCTGTCGCTGCCGACCATGTCTTTCACTACGCCCGGCAGCGACAGGTCGTCCCCTATAGCCGCGGCGAGCATCGCCCGCGGCTCGTCCCATTCGGGGCATTCCACCAGCGTGTGCTCCGCCGTGTCCTCCGGACACCCACAGGCGTGGCACACGCTGGTCGGCTCTCGACCCGCCACGCTGCACAGGTACCTGCCGAAGCAACCATGCCCCGTCAGGATCTGCACAGCGTGGAAGGTGAGGGCCCCGTGTCGGCGATCGACCCACCCTTCTAGGACGGGCCGAATCGCCTCCACCGTCCGTCTGCCGGCGGTCGGCTCCGCCAGCCTTTCCTTCCATTTCCGGAGGAGGACCTGACGGTCGAGTCGCCCCTGCCGCCCGGCCTCCCCCGGCTCTGGCTCCACCCCATCGGCTCGTGCTGCTGCGCTGCGGCGCCAGTACACTGCCGAGAGCACTTCCGCGTCCAGGTCCCACGGTGGGGTCCCGGCCAGGACGCACGCCGCCTCGCACGAGATGGTGCGGTATCCCCTCACCACCCTGATCGCCATGACCCGTTGCGCTTGGCGCAGGAGGGTCCTATTCTGGGCAATCAGGGTGTCAGCCCAGATCGGGGCCCCATACAGGGCCATCGACCGCACCACCCCGGCGTACAACCGGCGGCATGCGACTGACGGCCCGCCCAGGTTCGGCAGCAGCCAGCTCAAAGCGCCGGCCGCTCGCAACAACCTGGGGACCAGCCGTCGGAAGTGCTCTCGGAAGCTCCATCGGCTGTCGAGGACGAGGCCTAGGTACCGCATCGTTGACTCGACAGCGATGGAGACGCCGCCGACCACCAGCTGGGATCCTGCGGGAGGGGCGCGTCGGGCTCCGTGAAAACACAGAGCCTCCGACTTATCCAGCGCCACCTCCAGCCCCAGCCGGCGGATTCGGGCCACCACTTGGGCCACTCCGGCCGTCGCCAACAGGGCCGCCTCTCGGTACGTGGCGCCGCAGGACGTGACGAGGGTGTCGTCGGCGTAACAAGTTACGTCGACCCCCCGCAGATTAGCGCCCCGCAGCACCCAGTCGTAGCCGATGTTCCACAGGAGCGGCCCAAGGACCGATCCCTGTGGAACACCGCACGTCATTACCCGGCGGCCCCACCCGTCGCGCGTCGGGTACACCACTTCCCTCTCGGAGAAGTAGTCGGAGAGGAGGCGGCGCAGATAGTCGGGCACGCGATGATAGCCCAGCGCCGCCTCAATACAGCCCCAGGGGAGGGTGTTGAAGGCGTTGGCGATGTCTAAAGACACCGCCAGAACAACCTCACCCCGGGACACTACCTCCTCCGAGAGGTCCCTCACACGCGCGATGGCGTCGACCGTTGACCGGCCCCGGCGGAAACCGAACTGCCGGTCACTCAGCCCCGGCCCGACCCGTTCGAGGTGCTCGACGAGGCGCGCGGAAATAATCCGCTCAAAGAGCTTGCTCACCTCGTCGAGCAACACTATGGGCCGGTATGCCGACGGCGAGTCCGCCGGGCGACCCTCCTTGCGCAGCAGCACGAGCCTGCCGACCTTCCATTTCCGAGGAAAGCGACCACGCCGCATACAGGCGTCGAAGAGCTCGACCACCCTGGGCCCGAGGGCCTCCAGGGCTAGCGCCCACACCTTGCCGGGCACCCCGTCGGGGCCCGGTGCTGTGTGTTTGGCGCGGAGCCGCTCGACCGCGGTCTCCAGCTCCACCTGAGACACCTCGGGTATCGGGGTGTCTGAGCCCTCCGACGATGCAGCCGCCACGGGTGGCGGCGCCGAGTCGGCCCTCTCTGGGAAGAGAGTGGCGACGACGTTAGCCACCAGCTCTGGTTGGAGACTCTGGGTCAGCGGAGGGGCCCAGGGGCGCAGCTGACCACGCACCGTCTTGTACGGGCGCCCCCAGGGATCTCTATTCAGAGTCTCCAACCACTCTCCCCACGACTCGGCCTTTGCCTCCCGAATGGCGATCTGCAGAGAGATGCATCTCTCCCTGTATGCGGCGTAGAGGCGGCTTTCCTCGGCATCCACCCGACTTCGCCGCCTTCTATAGTGGGTGTACTGGCGTCTGGCCGCTACGCACGCTTCGCGAAGCCGGCGCAGGTCCGCCGACCACCAGTACACCCACCTGCGGGGCGGGAGCGATCTGGCGCGCGACATGCCGGCGTCGCACACCTGCACCATGCTCTCGCTCAACCGCTCCGCTCGCCCGTCCACGTCGGTCGCCGGGCCCTCCGGCGCCGGTAGCCAAGCCTGGACGATGGACGCCTCGACGATGACGTCACCGTCCAAGGTCTTGAGGGCCCAGCGCGGTCCTTCCCCGCGCGGGGGCCGGCTCTGTGGAGCTCCAGGGTTGGCGGCGACCTCGAACCGGATATACCGGTGGTCCGAGAGCGTCTCCGCCTCCCCGAGCACCCTCCAGTTTTGGACACGGCGTGCAAGACACGGGGTCGCGAACGTAAGGTCCACGATTGAACCCCCGTTGTGCCGCACGCACGTGTCTACCGACCCCCGGTTCAGAAGAACTAAGCCCGACGTGGCAGCCCACTCCTCCATTACCTCGCCCCGCGCATCGGTGACCGGGGAACCCCAAGCCGTCGACTTGGCGTTGAAGTCCCCGGCGACCAGGACTGGGATTGGGTGACTCTGGCCGACCAGAGCACTGACCTCGAGCAGGAATTGCTCGAATGCGGCCAGGCTCCGGTTCGGCGAGAAGTACACGCCGACGATCGTCACGCCCATAAAGGTGGCCGCGACGCATCCGTGGCCCTTCGCTGTTTTGTCGAAGGGCGGGGAGCCGGCGGCCGTCTGCGCGACGATCGCCACCGTGTCCTCCCGGTCACCAACCCAGTTGTCCCTAGCGGGGACGAGGTAAGGCTCCGCCACCACCGCCGCTTGGATCGACCACTCGGCCAGGCTCTGGTACAAGAGGTCCTGAGCTCTGGCCGAGTGGTTGAGGTTCGCCTGCAAGAGGGACATGGCCATACTTAATCTACGACCATGTCCGCAACCCTCGCAGCGCGTTCCGCGTCAGCGGCGGACGGGCGGGCCGGCCGGGGGTGGGCTGTTGGGCCTTTCCCGGCGGGCTTCTCCTTCTTTTTCTTCTTCTGTCCCGGCTTGGCAGTAGCGGAAGCGGCACATGCTCCGCTACCGGCTCTGTGATCCGCCGGCTTCTGCCTCGCCTCGCACAGCGGGCAGTGTGGGGCAGCGGAACACCCAGCCGCCTTGTGGCCCGGTTGACCGCAGCGATAGCAGGCATCGCTGCGGTCCACCTCTCCGGTGCATTTGCCCCGTACGTGCCCCGAATCGAGGCACCGGTAGCACCGGAGGGGTCTGGCCTCTATAAGCCTGACCCGGGCCGACACCCACCCCACCAGTAGCCGCCCGCTGGAGGCGACCTTTTTTGCCGCCGAGATAGGGCAGCGCACCCACGCCGTGCCGGGGCTGTCGGAGGAGAAGCGGCGGATCTCCCCGCACTTCACCTGCTCGGGGGGGCATTCCCCGTAGCGGGCCACCGCAGCCGCCACCTCCTCCGGGGCCACCGCGTCATCCAGCTCGCTTATGCGCAGGTCTGCGCACTTCACGGGTCTGGAGACGCGGACCAGCTCCGCGGGAAGGACCTCCCGCAGTTTGCCCGCCAGGAGGTCCGCCTTCTCGCCGCTGTCGGCCCCGGGGATCTCCAACATGCGGGCCCCCGTCACGGCGGTTCTGAAGCGCAGACCCTTCAGGCCTAAGCCTTCCAGGTCAATACGCCGCTTCGCCCCGTCGAGCACGTCTTTATACGTTAGCTCCTTCCCCTCCACCGTGGCGCCCGGCTGGATGGTGATGGACACCGCAGCCGAGCGCGGGGCGCGAAGCTTCGCCGCCGGGTTCTTCTTGGGCGGGGGCTTGTCCGCCGGTGCGCTGCCCTTTTTGCCACCCCGCTTGTCCCGCTTGCCCCGCTTGGGAACCTCGGTCCACTCCTGGGGCACGGCCGTCGTCGGGGGCTTCGGAGCGCCGGGCGTTGGCGCCGCCACCTCCGAGTACGCCTTGGGAGGCGCTTTCCCCTTCTTCGCGGGAGCGGGAGCGGGAGGCGCAGCCTCAGCCCTCGCCCTGACGGCAGCCAGAGGCGGTCGGAGGACCGGCTCGGGAGCGGGAGGCGCAGCCTCAGCCCTCTTCTTGTCGGCGGCTAAAGGCGGCCGGAGGCGTGGCTCAGGAGGGAGCCGCATCGCGAGTGCCTCGATCTTCGCGTCCATCATGGTCCCCACTTCCACCATGATAGACCGCATCAGAGAGGCGTCGCGATCGGCTCCGCTCGGCTCCGCAGGCTTAGCGAGGCTCGCCCGCAGGTCGGCGATCTCCTTGCGGAGTTCGGCGACCTCACTCTGCAGGCGGGCATTGGCCCTCTCGAGCCGAGCCGTCTCCTGCGTAGCGGAGCGCTCTGCCAGCTCCGCTACCACCCCCATCAAGCTTGCAGAGGCCTCCTTGAGGTCCCTCTGCAGCGTGCCCTTAAGGTTGCGCGACTTTGTCGCGACAGCCTGGATAAGGAGCACGCTCTCCTCCGCCTTTTTGCGAAGCTCCAGGGTCGAGGGTCCGTCTTCGCCGCATGACAGCGACGACGTGTCGGACAGACACCTCGACCGAGAGCGAGACCGAGATCGGAGGTCTCGGGCCATCTCGGCCACCTCCATCTCCGCCCGGAGCTTCTCCTCCTCCTTCTGGGCCTGGAGGTACGCCTGCTTCGCCTTAGCTAGGCCGACGTACTCTCCGGTAGTGGGCGGTCGCCCTCTCCCTCGTCTTACAGGCGCCGGAGTGGGAGCTTTCTTTTTAGAAAGCTCGACCAACTCCGATGCCTCCACCTCGTCCCCTTTCAGGGGCCGCTTCCGCGTGCTGCGCCAGAAGCGTCCCGCCGTGTCGTCTGCGGACGACACCGACACCAGGGTCGCATCCGAGGAGTCAGACTCCTCCTCCGCGATCTCCTGGGTCTCCCCGTCTTTCGTCGTTTGTCCATCCGTGTGCAAATCGTTATCCGTTGTGCGTGCGTTGTCGTCGTTAGAGCGGAAGGTTGGTGCCCCCCCCAGATACGAGGGGCAGACCGCACCCAAAATGGGCACGGTGAGGGATTCTCCGGCATCGGAGATGCCGGTACCCTCCTGGGGTAGTTTGTTTTCGTCGCAACTTTCCATTGTTTTTTCTTTTTTTGAGCGGGGTGAGATCCCCTGCCTCTCGGGATTGGGTACCCCCCAACCATTCATCCCATCGCCAAGGCCAGAGCTTGGGATTAGGGTAATTTTTTAAAGAGGTTTTCTTCCTCGCGGCCCCCACCGAAGTGGCGGCCCTCACCCCTGACGCCTACGGGTCAGGGAGCGAGTTGGCCGACGGTGGCCTAAGCCATGCTGCCGTGACCGACAGCCCGTCGCCCCTGCGTTAGGGTAGGTAAACCACATGGGTTTATCCCACCCTGGTCCCATCCACAGTGCCCTCTGCTAAAGCAGAGGGACACGTGGAGAGACCCCACCACGTAGTCTCATCCATAGTGCCCTCTGCCTGAGCAGAGGGACACGTGGAGAGACACCGACTTAGGGTAATTTTTTAGAGAGGTTTTCTTCCTCGCGGCCCCCACCGAAGTGGCAGCCCTCACCCCTGACGCCTACGGGTCAGGGAGCGAGTTGGCCGACGGTGGCCTAAGCCATGCTGCCGTGACCGACAGCCCGTCGCCCCCGCGTTTGGGTGAGTAAACCTCAAGGGTTTTACCCACCCTGGTCTCATCCACAGTGCTCTCTGATAAGTCAGAGGGACACGTGGAGAGACCCCACCCATTGGTCTCATCCGCACTACGCGGAGAGAAACCAACGTTGAGCCGCTCTTAGTCTGGCCCCTCCTTCCAAGCCTGTCCGTTATGGGAAGCCCTGTACGGCATAGCCTTGGAGATCATCGGGACACGCAAGCCCCCCCACCACGACAAGGTGGCGGCCCCTGGGGGGGAACCTAACCTAACCTAACCTAACCTAACCTAACCTAACCTAACCTAACCTAACCTAACCTAACCTAACCTAACCTAACCTAACCTAACCTAACCTAACCTAACCTAACCTAACCTAACCTAACCTAACCTAACCTAACCTAACCTAACCTAACCTAACCTAACCTAACCTAACCTAACCTAACCTAACCTAACCTAACCTAACCTAACCTAACCTAACCTAACCTAACCTAACCTAACCTAACCTAACCTAACCTCCCCCGACATGCAGGAACTGCAACATAAATAAGAATGAAAAAACGGACCACAACAGTTTTGACGAAAGTTGTCCGGTAAGGAAAAAGTGGGATGCACTCGCTAGATCCAGTGTAGCCTATTGCTAAGGGCACCGAAGAGGGAAAAACAAGGACACCAAAGACAACGCATAAGATTATTCAGGTTAACCTACAACGCAAAAAACTGGCTCTGAATGAATTAATATTGGAAGCTGTCAAAAGTAAAACATGTTTTGCAATGATACAGGAGCCTTATGTAGGAGCAATAGGTGAAGTCTCGGCAACAAGTGGATGTCGAACAATACAAAAAACACAAAATAGAACCAAACCCGTAAAGTCAGCAATACTAGTATTTGACTCAGACATTGAAGTGGTTGAAAACCCACAATTAACTACAGAAAACATCGCTGTAGCAACATTAAAAGCGGGATCCTTAGAGCTTGGAGTAATCTCGGTCTATTTTGAAGACAATCAGCCTCTAGAACCCTACATAAGGCAACTCAAATCCATCATGGCATACATTAAAACAAAAAACATCGTAATAGGAGGAGACGTAAATGCCTGGAGCCCATGGTGGGGCAGCACATGCGAAGACCACCGGGGAGAAGAAATCAGGGGTACGTTAGACGAAATGAACCTCCACATATTAAATGAAGGGAGCACGCCAACTTTCTACACAGTAAGGAATGGCAAAATATTTCAGAGCCATGTGGACGTCACGGTCTGTACGCAGAATATCCTAGGAGCTATAACCGACTGGAAAGTGGACACAGGCTTGACCACGTCGGATCATAATGCTATAACCTTTTCTATCCACCAGGATAAACCGACTCAAACAAGAAAACAAAAAGGCACTAGAAAATATTACACCAAAAAAGCCAATTGGGACAAATTTAGGCAAACGTTAAAATCAAAATTAAAAGAAAAGGATATAACAGAATTAAAAATAGAATCAATAGATAACAAAGAAGATTTAGAACAAACAGTAAGAACCTACATGGAGAGTGTGAAAGAATGTTGTGAAGAAAATATACCTAAAATAAAACCCGGAAGGGGGAAAAAACTACCCTGGTGGACACAGAAATTAGAAGACCTAAAAAGAGAATTAAGAACGAAAAAGAGAAGGATATCCTGCGCCGCAGACCGTCGACGCCCGCTGGTCATACAGGAATACCTGGATAAAAAGGCGGAATACGAAATTGAAGCAACAAAAGCACAGACAGACAGCTGGAAGAAGTTTTGTGGCACACAAGACAGAGAAAGCTTATGGGATGGAATCTATAGGGTGGTTAGAAAAACATCAAAGAGGCACGAAGACTTACCGCTGGTGAACCAAGGGCAGGTTCTAAGTCCGGAAGAGTCAGTAAAACTCTTGGCCGAAACGTTCTTTCCCAAAGACCTAGAACAAGACGATAATGCACAACATGCAATTATCAGAAAAGAAGTGGAAAAGGACAGAGACTGCTCACAGTACGACCTACACGACCAACAAGACCCACCGTTCACCAGCGAGGAATTGAAATATGCCATCAATAGATTCAATCCCAAGAAAGCACCTGGAATTGACGGGTTCACAGCTGACATATGTGCGCAAGCCATACTGTCCAACTTGGAGATATATCTAGGGATTATGAATAAGTGTCTGGAGCTATCATACTTTCCAATACAATGGAAAGAGGCGACAATAATCGTACTCAGAAAACCCGGTAAAGTGGACTACAGCCATGTAAAATCATACAGACCAATTGGGTTACTACCGGTAGATGGGAAGGTATTGGAAAGAATGATGGTAAGAAGGCTCAGATGGCACTTACTCCCAAAGGCAAACCCCAGACAGTATGGCTTCGTACCACAACGCAGTACCGAGGACTCCCTCTATGATCTGCTGCAACATATTCGAGACAATTTGTGTAAAAAATTGATCAATGTGATTGTATCGTTGGACATAGAGGGAGCCTTCGATAGCGCATGGTGGCCCGCAATAAAACACCAACTTATAAAGAAAAAGTGCCCAATAAACTTAAGGAGACTGGTTGATTGCTATTTTGAAGATAGGAAAGTCAGAGTACGCTACATAGATAGAGAGTACGAAATGCCAGCAACAAAAGGCTGCATCCAGGGATCAATAGGGGGACCAACTTTTTGGAATCTCCTATTAGACCCACTATTGGAGGAAATAGAAAGAAAAAATATTTATATACAGGCATTTGCTGATGATGTGGTATTAGTGTTCTCAGGGATCTCAATGATTAAAATACAAGAAGAAGCAGAACAAGTACTAACCCGTGTGTATGACTGGGGAATAAGTAATAAACTTAAGTTCGCCCCGCACAAAACCAATGGAATGGTTATAACGAAGAGGTTAAAATACGACACCCCAGTAATACACATGGGAAATACACCAATAAGCATTGTTGATGAAATTAAAATTTTAGGCGTAATAGTAGATAAAAAATTAACGTTCAATAGTCATATAAAACACATATGCACTAAAGCCCTAAACATATATAAGCCGATAGCAAGATCTGCAAAAATAAGTTGGGGACTAAACCCTGAGATCATTAAGACAATCTACGTTGCGGTTATTGAACCGATAGTACTCTATTCGGCGAGTGTATGGGCACCGGCAGCGGAAAAGCTGTCAGCGCAAAAACAACTAAACGTAGTACAACGGGGATTTGCGCAAAAAATCTGTAAATCCTACAAGACAGTCTCGCTTGTTGCTGCGCAGATACTGGCCGGACTAATCCCCCTCGATATGAGAGTTAAAGAAATGGCCCAATTATTCGAGGCAAAAAGAGGTAGACCACAGAGAGCTATAGGATACCGAGATGTAGAAAAACGGGTTAGTTTCTTAAAATTACCACATCCGGCAAAGGAAATATCGATTGATTATAAATGTTTAGATGACCCAAGAACAATAGAAGGAGGGGGAAACACTCAAAGAGGACTCAAAATATTCACAGACGGAAGCAAGATTAACAACAAAGTGGGCGCGGCTTTGACATGCTGGGTGGACGCGGAAGAGGTACTGTGTAGGAAATTTCTTTTGGAACCTTTCTGCACAGTATATCAAGCGGAAATTTATGCAATATTAGAAGCAACAAACATCGCTATGAAAAAAGAAATCCAAATTGTGAATATATTGAGTGACTCAAGGTCGGCACTAGATGCCATAAAAAATGTAGACACTTCCCACCCTATTGTGTATCAAATCAGGAGAAACCTCACCAAATTAAAAGAAGAGGAAAAACAGATCAACCTGTACTGGATAAAGGCGCACGTCGGAATCGAGGGAAATGAAAGAGCAGATCTCCTAGCTAAACAAGCAGCACAGACTAGTAAGAGAGCCCCTGATTACGACGGGTGCCCTATTTCATACATCAAACGACACATTAGGGAAGAAACCATCAAAACATGGGAGGAAAGATACAAAAGTAGTGAAAGTGCCACCAAGATGTTTCTCCCAACAGTAAAAGACGCATACAAATTAATAAAGAAAGCATATGTGACACCAACTCTAGTGCAAATTGTGACAGGACACGGAGGTTTTAGCCAGTACCTCAATAGATTTAAATGTAAAGATGATCCTACCTGTGACTGTGATGACGAAACAGTGGAGTCGGTGATACATGTACTAACAGAATGCCCAAAGTTCAGTAAACTAAAATTTGAAACAGAACAACAGCTAAATCAGGAAATAACAAAAGAAAACTTAAGTAAATTTATTACAAATGAAGACACTAGAAAACAATTTATAAAATACTGTACAACAATAGCCAATAAAGTCATAGCAAGAAATAAAACAAGATAAAACAGGCATCATATCTATTATATCACATTATAAAATATCAAGTATTATATTTACACAAAATTATCTAAATTTATTAGTCTATAAATATATAAAATAAAAGTAAGCAAAAAACAGTAATTCAAAATAAAAGTAACAAGAAAACATGTATTGTCATATATTATGAAAATATAAGATCAAATACATGGAACAACAAAAGGAAAGAGTATAAATAAATAGACTGATAAAATGAAAGACTATAGAAAATAGGTAAATCAAATGGGTAAATTATAAAGAATTTTAATCCCCAAAAGTGAAGCCAAAACAAAATGCAGCGGTCTGGCACCAAGGATCCCAGCGCCTTGACTTGAACGGATGGACAGACAGACGGCCGGACGGACATGACGAAACTGTAAATAAGAAAAGATATTAAGGTAAATTCTAAGAAACATGTAATAAAATTAGTAGAATAAGTAAGTTAGTAATAAGATAAAAATAAACTACTGAGTAAGTAAAAATGTAAAAACAACATAATAATAAAGTAGAAACTAAGAAATAAATGTAAACTAGTAATAATTAGATAGTTCCAAAACTGTATAGCATTAAGTCTTATGTAAACTTATTAAATAAAGAGAACAAAGTCTCTGGCGAGCAATGCCAGGGGATGCTTTTTACTATAGCTCGCGGGCCGGGCCTGAGAGCGCCCGGACAGGTAAAAATAAAAAAAAAAAAAAAAAAAAAAACCTAACCTAACCTAACCTAACCTAACCTAACCTAACCTAACCTAACCTAACCTAACCTAACCTAACCTAACCTAACCTAACCTAACCTAACCTAACCTAACCTAACCTAACCTAACCTAACCTAACCTAACCTAACCTAACCTAACCTAACCTAACCTAACCTAACCTAACCTAACCTAACCTAACCTAACCTAACCTAACCTAACCTAACCTAACCTAACCTAACCTAACCTAACCTAACCTAACCTAACCTAACCTAACCTAACCTAACCTAACCTAACCTAACCTAACCTAACCTAACCTAACCTAACCTAACCTAACCTAACCTAACCTAACCTAACCTAACCTAACCTAACCAGTTCCGAGCCATCCGCCTTAGCGAACGCCACGTTTTTGCGCCGCTCCGCACTTCTAAAATCGAAAAAACGGGGAAAAAGTTGACGGATTTCAGTGAAACAAATGTCAAATTGTGTGTTTCAGTGAAGTGATTAAAGTGGAAAAAAGACCAAAGTCGTATGTTAAGAAAAAAGTGAGTTTTTAGCCAAAAATCTGATTTTTAAGAGGTTAAAAAACATAAAAGTGTGAACGCTGCTAAATCAAGATCGGTGACCTAGAGTTTTTAATACGTCATTAGACGCGTCTCTCCAAGACGAAAATTTTGAGGGGTCGCACGAAATTTTTCCCGTCGAAAAAACGGGAAAAATCGGGCAAAAACTGAAATTCAAAAAACACGAGGTCCTGGAAATCCTGGATTTGGAAGAAAAATTCTAAACGTCCCTGGAAGAAGTCCCCGTAAGCTATCCAGATCAGCTTTTTCTATCCAGAAAAGTGGAAAACTGTGGGAGTTATAAGGGTTATAAAGATTCCAGAAATTTGACTTACATTCCAGGTCACCTAGAGCAAAATCTAAAGTGAGGACCTATTACTTTTATTAGTGCTTTAGATAGCCTAGTTAATGCCCTTCAAAACGACACCTTGATCGAGAAAATCCACCAGCGGCGCGCGAAGCGGGACCAGTTTTAGTGAGGCAGGAACACCGAGAACGGAGTCAACAACTTTCCCGGCGCCCACTAAAATTGTCTTAAGCTCGCAACCCTTGAGCCGAATCCAGGAACCAGAGGGTGCAGGGTGTAAAGGAAGAACTGACGGAAAATGTACTGAAGTTCCTACGAAGGTACATAGCCCACAAAATTAGTATTAGTATTTTAAACTTTTAATTGTAGTCTTAATATAAATTTCAACCCCTCTTAGGGGAGTATATATATAGCCACCCCCACCCCCTACTTTTTTCCCATACACGTATTGACGACTTATTAACATATATTCCAAATTTCATAAAAATCGACCTATTATTTTAGGAACTATAAGACTTTTAACATTAACTAGAATTTTGTCACAAAAAATTTTTTTGAAAAACTCAAAATTCCCATCCCCCCTTTTAACTTAGAACGCTAGAAAGTTTTGGAAAATCTGTTTTGGCCTAAGTCAATAAATTCAAAAAAAACCGCATCGCTCTAGCGTGAAAAACAAAAAAGTTTAGTTTCAAACGTGTATCGGAATAAGTAGGTCAATAGGCACTTAGTAAATTGGACAGTAAGCCATATTCTTGTAATTATAATTGTTGGTTCTAAAATTCATGCAATTCTTGTAATTTGACAAATATTAATTTCAAAATTCTTGCATATTTCAATCCTAAGTTGTGTACCGTGTACTACCCCTCACCGCAGTACTTTTCACCTTCCCCCCCGCAAATCCCTTACCTTTTCGATCCCCCCCCTTACCCTTCACCCCCTCACTTTTTAGGAGAGTAGATTCTGTGGAGCCCCAGTAGTCCCAAGGTTCTTTCGTCAAGAGGATAGGAGGCGTGGTTCTCGAGATATTTCAACGGGAATTTTGGGAAAACCAAAAAACCCGGATATCTCGGGAACGGTGCGTCCTAGACGATTTTTGACGAAAAATCCGAACCCCCCTCCCTATCTACCCACCCCCTAAACTTTATATATAAAGTTTATCGGGACGACCCCCTACCCTACCCCCCCCCTCCCCCCTCAAAGGCGGCCTAAGCCTGGAGCTCGGAGGCGGCACAGTCGGAGGCCAGTATAAAGGGCAATTGACCGTTACGTTGAAGCCGAAATTGTAGACTTGTTCTTAAAACAGGCAATTGACCGCTCCGAATCCAAAGGCGGCAAAAGTCGGTATAGAGGCGGCAAAAGTTGATACAAAGGAGGTAGAATTAAAAATTAGTACTACTGGTTTGGAGATTGAAACTACTGTTATAGGATCCCCAAGTACCACCTGGATCCCTAAGGCCTCTTGACCCCATCCTCCAAAGGCGGCAAAAAATTGGAGTACAGAGGCGGTAGATTTAGTCTCTAAAACTATTGTATTATTATATCGCAATAACTCTCTTATTGTGCAGTGCACAACATTGAACTCTCCTATTGTATACTTTGTGTTTAACATCTATTATTGCTCGGAACTTGTATTATATTGTATTTTAGTGTATTTTATTGTGTTTTGACTAAGTTGTACCCAAATAGATTAAAATTGACAGTCAGAGAGACTTTTTACACCTCTCTGACAACCTAGACAGTATACATATACTGTATACATTAGACAGTATACATACATTAGGTATACATAATACAAAACTTTTACTTTTACTCTTACAACTCTACACTTTTGTCCATGGTATAATTCTACCAGTTAATCACTTTATTAGTTTCATTTTGTTAGTGACAATTCGTAAATATAATTTGACAAATCCCCTGTCATAATATACACTTTAGATTGCCGCAATATATAATACGCTCTCAAACTGCTGGACTGTTAAAACAAAAATCGGTTTAACTACAACAAACGTCGCACAATATATTGACTGGTAGCCCTTTACACTGCCTAAGTCTTAAAATGGCATCGAAAATGATAACGATTAATAAGACGGTAGGTTCTGGAACATCTAGCAGACAAGTCTCCTCACAAGGGGACATGGACAATAAGAAGAGAACCACACCGAAAAGCGACATACCCGGCAAGGATACGACACCGGACTTATCAAGTGGGACCGACAATCCAGTAGATACTTTACCATCAGTTGCAAACCGCCTATATCAAGAGGCAAAACTTCACTTGGAGCAATCTGGAAATCTTAAAACCACAATTAAAGAAGTCGTAATAGAAAACCTTGGCCGAATGTACGAAATCATTCTTAAGTTATCGGAAGCCAGACGAACTATGAGTGCACAACTAGAAACACTCAAAACACGAACCGACGTAGGACTCCTGAAAGAAGTACGTGAAGAAGTTAAAATACACACGGAAATCGCAGAGGAAACAAAATCGGAAATAAACAACATCAAACAACAATTAGAGAGACTTAACGAGGAGATGAGCAGATTCTCGGTAAAGGAAGGGGTTACATACGCAGAAAAAGCCTCAGGAAACAAGATGGACAAGAACATTAAGTCCCAGCCACAGACAATACATTCAGTGGTAGTAACTTCATCTGACCTACAGGACACAAGCGACACAATAATAAACAAAATAAGAACAGGAATAGATGCAAAAACAACTGGTATTAGAGTGGACAAAATGCGGAAGGCACGAGACCAGAAAGTGGTGATGGGATTTGAAAACAAACAAGAGATCACAAGGATTACGGAAAGACTAAAAAATGTAAGCCCCTCCCTGAAAGTAGAAGAAAGACCAAACAAAGATCCGCTCATAATTCTACGGGACGTCTTAACAATTAACAGCGACGACGACATAAAAGAGTCAATTAAAAACCAAAACTCCGAACTAGTAAAAGACATAAAACCGGAGGAATACAGAGTGGAAGTCCGATACCGACGGAAGGCTAGGAACCAGCACATAAACCACGTAGTTCTCCAAGTTTCCCCAAAAGTATGGCAGAGCCTAACAAATGCTGGGAAAGTGCATATTGACCTACAGAGAATAACGGTAAAAGATCAGTCTCCGCTCATCCAATGCTCGCGATGCCTGGCATTTGGACATGGGCGGAAAATCTGCAAGGAAACAGTAGACCTATGCAGCCACTGCTCCGGGCCACATATGCGGAAGGACTGCCCGACATGGATGGCAGGAGTTCCTCCAACGTGCCGGAACTGTAGTGTCAATAAGCATGAAAAAACAGACCACAACAGCTTTGACGAAAACTGTCCAGTAAGGAAAAAATGGGATGTACTTGCTAGATCTAGCGTAGCGTACTGCTAAGGGCACCGAAAGAGAAAAAACAGGGACACCAACAAAAAAGTACAAAGCCATCCAGGTCAATTTACAACGTAAAAAACTGGCTCAAAATGAGTTAATATTGGAAGCTGCTAAAAGAAAAATTTGTTTCGCTATGATTCAGGAGCCCTATGTGGGAGCAACAGGAGAAGTTTCGTTAATAAGCGGTTGTCGAGTAATACAAAAAACGCAAAATAGGACTAAACCCATAAAGTCAGCGATACTGGTGTTTAACTCAGATATCGAAGTGCTTGAATACCCATTAAAAACAACAGAGAATATCGCAGTAGCAACTCTTAAAATAGGACCCTTAGAGATGGGATTAATATCAGTATATTTTGAAGACAACCAGCCCCTCGAACCCTACATAGGGCAACTCCAATCTGTCATGGCTTACCTAAAAACAAAAAATATTATAATAGGAGGAGACGTAAATGCCTGGAGCCCGTGGTGGGGCAGTATATGCGAAGACCACCGGGGAGAAGAGATCAGGGGCACATTCGATGAAATGAACCTCCATATATTAAACGAAGGGAGCACTCCAACATTTTACACAATTAGAAACGGAAAAATATTTCAGAGCCATGTGGACGTCACGGTCTGTACGCAGAGTATCCTGGGAACCATAACTGATTGGAAAGTGGACACAGGCTTGACCACGTCAGACCATAATGCCATAACTTTCTCCATTGAACAAAACAAACCTACTCAGCCAAGAATGCAAAAAGGCACAAGAAAATACTATACTAAAAAAGCAAATTGGGAAAAATTTAGACTAACTTTAGAATCAAAATTAAAGGAAAAGGAAATAACAGTATCAAAAATAGAATCAATAGACAACAAAGAAGACTTAGAACAAGTAGTAAGAAACTATATGGACAGCATTAGAGAAAGTTGTGAAGAGAGCATACCAAAAATAAAACCTTGGCGTGGGAAAAAACTACCCTGGTGGAATCAGAGATTAGAAGAACTTAAAAGAGAGCTACGAACGAAAAAAAGAAGGATATCCTGCGCTGCAGACCGTAGACGCCCGGTTGTCATACAGGAATACCTGGATAAAAAGGCAGAGTATGAACTCGAAGCAGCAAAAGCGCAGACAGAGAGTTGGAAAAAGTTTTGTGGCACGCAAGACAGAGAAAGCCTATGGGACGGGATTTATAGGGTAATTAGGAAAACATCTAAGCGGTATGACGACTTACCACTGGTGCATCAAGGACGGGTCTTAAGTCCAGACGAGTCGGTGGAATTGTTGGCCAAAACATTCTTTCCTGAAGATCTGGAACAAGAGGATAACGCACAACATACGACCATTAGAGAAAAAGTGGAAAACAATAAAAACTGCTCACAGTACGACGAAAAGGACCCACCGTTCACCAGTGAGGAACTGAAATATGCTATAAATAAATTCAATCCCAAAAAGGCTCCTGGAATTGACGGGTTCACAGCAGATATATGCGCGAAAGCCATACTGTCCAATCCGGAGGTATGCCTGGGAATCATGAACAAGTGCTTAGAGCTATCACACTTTCCAATACAATGGAAAGAGGCAACCATAGTTGTTCTCAGAAAACCAGGTAAAGCTGACTATAACCATGTAAAGTCCTATAGACCGATCGGGCTATTACCGGTTAATGGCAAAGTATTGGAAAGGATGATGATTAGAAGGCTTAGATGGCACTTGCTCCCAAAGGCAAACCCCAGACAGTATGGCTTCGTACCACAACGCAGCACCGAAGACTCCCTCTATGATTTATTGCAACACATTCGAGACAATTTGTCTAAGAAATTGATCAATGTGATTGTATCACTGGACATAGAGGGAGCCTTCGATAGCGCATGGTGGCCCGCAATAAAGTATCAACTTATTAAAAAGAAGTGCCCAACAAACTTAAGAAGACTAGTTGATGGCTACTTCGAGGACAGGAAAGTAAGAGTGCGCTACGCGGATAGAGAACACGTAATGTCAGCGACGAAAGGCTGCATACAGGGATCAATAGGGGGGCCTACCTTTTGGAACCTCCTGTTGGACCCTTTACTGGATGATATAGAGAAAAAGAATATTTATATTCAAGCATTCGCCGATGACGTGGTCTTGGTGTTCTCGGGGCATTCAATGGCAAAAATAAAACAGGAAGCAGAACAAGTTCTATCCCATGTGAACGACTGGGGAATAAGTAATAAATTAAAGTTCGCCCCGCATAAGACCAACGGGATGGTAATCACAAAGAAACTTAAATACGACGCCCCAGTAATACACATGGGAGGGACACCAATTAGTATAGTAGATGAAATAAAAATTCTCGGAGTAATAATTGATAAAAAACTTACATTCAATAGCCACATAAAACACGTATGCACAAAAGCATTAAATATATACAAACCCATAGCACGTTCGGCAAAAATAAGTTGGGGCCTGAACCCCGAGATCATCAGGACCATATACGTCTCGGTCATAGAGCCAATAATACTCTACTCGGCGAGCGTCTGGGCACCGGCGGCGGAAAAGCTGTCAGCACAAAAACATCTGAATTCAGTACAACGAGGATTCGCGCAAAAGATATGCAAAGCGTATAAGACAGTTTCACTCACCGCTGCCCAAATACTGGCTGGTTTGATCCCCCTTGATTTAAGAGTGAGGGAAACGGCCAAACTCTTTGAAGCAAAACGAGGTAGACCACAGAGTATTATAGGCTTCCGAGATGTGGAGAAAAGAGTCAGCTTCCTAAAACTACCACATCCAGCTAATGAGATCTCATATGAATATAAATGCCTGAAGGATCCAATAACCATAACAGAAGAAGGAAACACCCAGGGAGGACTCAGGATATTCACAGATGGAAGTAAAATCAGCAACAAAGTGGGCGCCGCCCTGACATGCTGGGAAGACGCGGAGGAAATACTTTGCAAAAAATTTCGTCTGGAGCCTTATTGCACAGTATATCAGGCGGAGCTATACGCAATATTAGAAGCTACTAATATAGCCATAAAAAAGCAAACTCCAACTGTGGATATCCTGAGTGACTCAAGGTCAGCACTTGACGCTATAAATAACGTAGACACATCCCATCCTATAGTGTATAAAATTAGGAAGAACCTTATAAAACTAAAAAGAGAAGACAAACAAATAAACCTATATTGGATAAAGGCACACGTCGGAGTCGAGGGGAACGAAAGAGCAGATTATCTAGCAAAACAAGCCGCGCAAACAAGTAAGACGGCCCCCGACTACGACGAGTGTCCTATCTCATATATAAAGAAACACATTAGGGAAGAATCAATAAACACATGGGAAGAAAGATATAACCAAAGCGAAAGTGTGGCTAAGATGTTTCTTCCAACAGTAAAGGAGGCATATAATCTAATAAAGAAAGTACAAGTAACACCGACTCTAGTGCAAGTCATCACAGGACACGGTGGTTTTAGCCAATATTTAAACAGATTCAAATGCAAGAACGACCCCACCTGTGACTGTGATGATGAAACAGAGGAGTCGGTGTTACATGTACTTACAGAATGTCCAAAATTCAGTAAAATAAAATATGAAACAGAACAAGAAATAAGACAGGAAATAACAAAAGAAACATTAAGTAAACTTATAACAGACAAAGAAACTAGAGACCAATTTATAAAATACTGCATAAAAATAGCCGACAAAGTAATAGCGAGAAACAAAACAAGATAGAAAACATATTATAATTATCTATATACTATATAATATTGTATCTTACATTATACCATGCACTATATATATATATACTTATGTATTATTAATTGTATCATGTCTATAAATGTGTAATAAAGGAAGAAAAATTAGTAAGTAAAAATGAAAGCAATAAGAAAACATGTATTGGCATATATTATGAATAATATATGATAAAATACATAAAGTAATAAAAGATAAGAAAATAAATAGATTGATAAGGAAATACTAGATAATAGAAATAGACTATATTCTAACATCCACAATAGAATTAAGATAGATCCACATCAAAATGCAGCCCTTAGGAATTAAGAAAACTAGCACTTCGACTTGGACGGACAGACGTACAAACGGTTGGTCTAAAAAGACGAAATTGTGGAATAAAACTTAAGACAAAACAAGAAAATGTAATGAAACTAGTAATAAAGAAATAATAAAATAGATATAAAATAGTAAGTAAGCAATAATGTTAATAATAAAATAGATATACAATAGAAAATAAGAAATAAAAATGTAAATTAGAAATAAGAAGATAGCCCAAATGTATAGAATTAAGTTAACGCTGTAAATCTATTAAATAAAGTAAACAAGGTCCCTGGCGAGCGATGCCAGGGGATGCTTTTTATTGTAGCTCGCGGGCCGGGCCTGAGAGCGCCCGGACAGGTATTAAAAAAAAAAAAAAAAAAAAACCTAACCTAACCTAACCTAACCTAACCTAACCTAACCTAACCTAACCTAACCTAACCTAACCTAACCTAACCTAACCTAACCTAACCTAACCTAACCTAACCTAACCTAACCTAACCTAACCTAACCTAACCTAACCTAACCTAACCTAACCTAACCTAACCTAACCTAACCTAACCTAACCTAACCTAACCTAACCTAACCTAACCTAACCTAACCTAACCTAACCTAACCTAACCTAACCTAACCTAACCTAACCTAACCTAACCTAACCTAACCTAACCTTTTTTTTTTTTTTTTTTTTTTTTTTTCGGGGGGGAAAATGCATTACGCATACCACCCGGGCACAGGGGGCACCCGAGTGGTTATGTGGGACTCCCGTCTAGGCTAATGAGACCCACGGTATACCCACTAAAAACCCCCCCATCTTCCGCCTCGCCGCATTGTGACGGGGTCACGGGAACGCTTTCGCACACATCCGCGACCCCGCCGGCGGCAGCCGCCCACTAGCGGCTCCACCGCGAAAGCCCGAAGGCCCTCCACGATGGGCGCACCAGATGTTAAGGTGCGCCTCCCTCCTCGGCCTCCACCAGTACTGTAGCAGACTCCCCCCGAGTCTGCTACTAGGAGGCCATGGGTACCAGATAACTGGTACCCGGTGGAAGATAAGGTCTGTGGTTCTTCCACCGACCACAACTCGGCCGCAGAGGATAGGGCAAGCGGCGCACCGCAATACCGACATGCCTCTTCCTCTGCGTCCCCACCAGTGCCGTTTCGGCGGAACGGCCCCGCCAGCTCGCAGGGGGTAGGGAGAGTGGCGCACCGTAATACCAACACGCCTCTCCCCCTGCGATCCCTCCACGGCCGCAGAAGATAGGCGCACCGTAATACCGGCACTCCTCTTCTTCTGCGGTCCCACCTCCACGCGCGTCCGCAGCGGACTGGTTCAGCCCGCTGGGAGCGCGTCCTCCTCGGGCCAGCCGGCGACCCAAACAGGCCGGCCCTGGTTGCCTCTTAGCTTCACCGTGGGTGACCAGTCCACGGTTACTAAGCCCCCCCGCCACGACAAGGCGGGCAACCCCCGGGGGGGAACCTAACCTAACCTAACCTAACCTAACCTAACCTAACCTAACCTAACCTAACCTAACCTAACCTAACCTAACCTAACCTAACCTAACCTTTTTTTTTTTTTTTTTTTTTTTTGATATCGCTGGAAAATCCTCATGGATACCCGACAGACGCGGGGGCGCTGTCGGGTTATGCCGGACTCTTACCGGCTAAAAACCAGCGGTGTTCCTCCTCACCGTCTTCCGGCGGAGCTGCGGGAACGCTTACGCACACGTCCGCTGCTCCGCCGACGGTTGCCCGGGACTAGGGGCCCATCTTGTGGGGCGCCCACTTGGGGCGCCACTCACCATTCAACCTGGCGTGTCGGAACACGTGACACGCCAGCCGTCACGGGGGTCTCTTCCTGCTGGGCGATGGTACCCCCCGGTTCCACCGCCCGGAGACCCGCGTTATGGGGGAAGGCGGCGCTCATGCGCCAGGCGCCTGCGCCCCACTCTCTTGCGGCGGATCGGGGTCGACAGAGGGTCGTCTTCCCTCGCCCGCTCCGCCGCCTCCTTCTGCGCCATCACCGTGGCGCAGAATCGGAGCACCGCCTTCCACGCTCTGTCGCTGCCGACCATGGCTTTCACTACGCCCGGCAGCGACAGGTCGTCCCCTATGGCCGCGGCGAGCATCGCCCGCGGCCCGTCCCACTCAGGGCATTCCACCAGCGTGTGCTCCGCCGTGTCCTCCGGACACCCACAGGCGTGGCACACGCTGGTCGGCTCTCGACCCGCCACGCTGCACAGGTACCTGCCGAAGCAACCATGCCCCGTCAGGATCTGCACAGCGTGGAAGGTGAGGGCCCCGTGTCGGCGATCGACCCACCCCTCCAGGACGGGCCGAATCGCCTCCACCGTCCTTCGGCCGGCGGTCGGCTCCGCCAGCCTTTCCTTCCATTTCCGGAGGAGGACCTGGCGGTCGAGTCGCCCCTGCCGCCCGGCCTCCCCCGGCTCTGGTTCCTCCTCATCGGCTCGTGCTGCTGCGCTGCGGCGCCAGTACACTGCCGAGAGCACTTCCGCGTCCAGGTCCCACGGTGGGGTCCCGGCCAGGACGCACGCCGCCTCGCACGAGATGGTGCGGTACCCTCTCACCACCCTGATTGCCATGACCCGTTGCGCTTGGCGCAGGAGGGTCCTATTCTGGGCAATCAGGGTGTCCGCCCAGATCGGGGCCCCATACAGGGCCATCGACCGCACCACCCCGGCGTACAACCGGCGGCACGCGACTGACGGCCCGCCCAGGTTCGGCAGCAGCCAGCTCAAAGCGCCGGCCGCTCGCAACAACCTGGGGACCAGTCGCCGGAAGTGCTCTCGGAAGCTCCATCGGCTGTCGAGGACGAGGCCTAGGTACCGCATCGTCGACTCGACAGCGATGGAGACGCCGCCGACCACCAGCTGGGATCCTGCGGGAGGGGCGCGTCGGGCTCCGTGAAAACACAGAGCCTCTGACTTATCCAGCGCCACCTCCAGCCCCAGCCGGCGGATTCGGGCCACCACTTGGGCCACTCCGGCCGTCGCCAACAGGGCCGCCTCTCGGTACGTGGCGCCGCAGGACGTGACGAGGGTGTCGTCGGCGTAACAAGTTACGTCGACCCCCCGCAGATTAGCGCCCCGCAGCACCCAGTCGTAGCCGATGTTCCACAGGAGCGGCCCAAGGACCGATCCCTGTGGAACACCGCACGTCATTACCCGGCGGCCCCACCCGTCGCGCGTCGGGTACACCACTTCCCTCTCGGAGAAGTAGTCGCAGAGGAGGCGACGCAAGTATTCGGGCACGCCATGATGTACTAGCGCCGCCCGAACACAGCCCCAGGGGAGGGTGTTGAAGGCGTTGGCGATGTCTAAAGACACCGCCAGAACAACCTCTCCCCGGGACACTGCCTCCTCCGAGAGGTCCCTCACACGCGCGATGGCGTCGACCGTCGACCGGCCCCGGCGGAAACCGAACTGTCGGTCACTCAACCCCGGCCCGACCCGTTCGAGGTGCTCGACGAGGCGCGCGGAAATAATCCGCTCGAAGAGCTTGCTCACCTCGTCGAGCGACACTATGGGTCGGTATGCCGACGGCGAGTCCGCCGGGCGACCCTCTTTGCGCAGCAGCACAAGCCTGCCGACCTTCCACTTCCTCGGAAAGCGGCCACGCCGCATACAGGCGTCGAAGAGCTCGACCACCCTGGGCCCGAGGGCCTCCAGGGCTAGCGCCCACACCCTACCGGGCACCCCGTCGGGGCCCGGTGCCGTGCTCTTGGCGCGGAGCCGTTGGACCGCGGCCTCCAGCTCCACCTGAGACACCTCGGGTATCGGGGCGTCTGAGCTCTCCGTCGATGCAGCCGCCACGGGCGGCGGCGCCGAGTCGGCCCTCTCTGGGAAGAGAGTGGCGACAACGTTAGCCACCAGCTCTGGTTGGAGACTCTGGGTCAGCGGAGGGGCCCAGGGGCGCAGCTGACCACGCACCGTCTTGTACGGGCGCCCCCAGGGATCTCTATTCAGAGTCTCCAACCACTCTCCCCACGACTCGGCCTTTGCCTCCCGTATGGCGATCTGCAGAGAGACGCATCTCTCCCTGTACGCGGCGTAGAGGCGGCTTTCCTCGGCGTCCACTCGCCTTCGCCGCCTTCTATAATGGGTGTACTGGCGTCTGGCCGCTACGCACGCTTCGCGAAGCCGGCGTAGGTCCGCCGACCACCAGTACACCCATCTGCGGGGCGGGAGCGGTCTGGCGCGCGACATACCGGCGTCGCACACCTGCGCCATCGACTCGCTCAACCGCTCCGCTCGCCCGTCCACGTCGGCCGCCGGGCCCTCCGGCGCCGGTAGCCAAGCCTGGACGATGGACGCCTCGACGATGACGTCACCGTCCAAGGTCTTGAGGGCCCAGCGCGGTCCCTCCCCGCGCGGGGGCCGGCTCTGTGGAGCTCCAGGGTTGGCGGAGACCTCGAACCGGATATACCGGTGGTCCGAGAGCGTCTCCGCCTCCCCGAGCACCCTCCAGTTTCGGACACGGCGCGCGAGACACGGGGTCGCGAACGTTAAGTCCACGATGGAACCCCCGTTGTGCCGCACGCACGTGTCTACCGACCCCCGGTTCAGAAGAACCAAGCCCGACGTGGCAGCCCACTCCTCCATTACCTCGCCCCGCGCATCGGTGACCGGGGAACCCCAAGCCGTCGACTTGGCGTTGAAGTCCCCGGCGACCAGGACCGGGATTGGGTGACTCTGGCCGACCAGAGCACTGACCTCGAGCAGGAATTGCTCGAATGCGGCCAGGCTCCGGTTCGGCGAGAAGTACACGCCGACGATCGTCACGCCCATAAAGGTGGCCGCGACGCATCCGTGGCCCTTCGCTGTTTTGTCGAAGGGCGGGGAGCCGGCGGCCGTCTGCGCGACGATCGCCACCGTGTCCTCCCGGTCACCAACCCAGTTGTCCCTAGCGGGGACGAGGTAAGGCTCCGCCACCACCGCCGCTTGGATCGACCACTCAGCCAGGCTCTGGTACAAGAGGTCCTGAGCTCTGGCCGAGTGGTTGAGGTTCGCCTGCAAGAGGGACATGGCCATACTTAATCTACGACCATGTCCGCAACCCTCGCAGCGCGTTCCGCGTCAGCGGCGGACGGGCGGGCCGGCCGGGGGTGGGCTGTTGGGCCTTTCCCGGCGGGCTTCTCCTTCTTTTTCTTCCTCTGTCCCGGCTTGGCAGTAGCGGAAGCGGCACATGCTCCGCTACCGGCTCTGTGATCCGCCGGCTTCTGCCTCGCCTCGCACAGCGGGCAGTGTGGGGCAGCGGAACACCCAGCCGCCTTGTGGCCCGGTTGACCGCAGCGATAGCAGGCATCGCTGCGGTCCACCTCTCCGGTGCATTTGCCCCGTACGTGCCCCGAATCGAGGCACCGGTAGCACCGGAGGGGTCTGGCCTCTATAAGCCTGACCCGGGCCGACACCCACCCCACCAGTAGCCGCCCGCTGGAGGCGACCTTTTTTGCCGCCGAGATAGGGCAGCGCACCCACGCCGTGCCGGGGCTGTCGGAGGAGAAGCGGCGGATCTCCCCGCACTTCGCCTGCTCGGGGGGGCATTCCCCGTAGCGGGCCACCGCAGCCGCCACCTCCTCCGGGGCCACCGCGTCATCCAGCTCGCTTATGCGCAGGTCTGCGCACTTCACGGGTCTGGAGACGCGGACCAGCTCCGCGGGAAGGACCTCCCGCAGTTTGCCCGCCAGGAGGTCCGCCTTCTCGCCGCTGTCGGCCCCGGGGATCTCCAACATGCGGGCCCCCGTCACGGCGGTTCTGAAGCGCAGACCCTTCAGGCCTAAGCCTTCCAGGTCAATACGCCGCTTCGCCCCGTCGAGCACGTCTTTATACGTTAGCTCCTTCCCCTCCACCGTGGCGCCCGGCTGGATGGTGATGGACACCGCAGCCGAGCGCGGGGCGCGAAGCTTCGCCGCCGGGTTCTTCTTGGGCGGGGGCTTGTCCGCCGGTGCGCTGCCCTTTTTGCCTCCCCGCTTGTCCCGCTTGCCCCGCTTGGGAACCTCGGTCCACTCCTGGGGCACGGCCGTCGTCGGGGGCTTCGAAGCGCCGGGCGTTGGCGCCGCCACCTCCGAGTACGCCTTGGGAGGCGCTTTCCCCTTCTTCGCGGGAGCGGGAGCGGGAGGCGCAGCCTCAGCCCTCGCCCTGACGGCGGCCAGAGGCGGCCGGAGGACCGGCTCGGGAGCGGGAGGCGCAGCCTCAGCCCTCTTCTTGTCGGCGGCTAAAGGCGGCCGGAGGCGTGGCTCAGGAGGGAGCCGCATCGCGAGTGCCTCGATCTTCGCGTCCATCATGGTCCCCACTTCCACCATGATAGACCGCATCAGAGAGGCGTCGCGATCGGCTCCGCTCGGCTCCGCAGGCTTAGCGAGGCTCGCCCGCAGGTCGGCGATCTCCTTGCGGAGTTCGGCGACCTCACTCTGCAGGCGGGCATTGGCCCTCTCGAGCCGAGCCGTCTCCTGCGTAGCGGAGCGCTCTGCCAGCTCCGCTACCACCCCCATCAGGTTGGCAGAGGCCTCCTTGAGGTCCCTCTGCAGCGTGCCCTTCAGGTTGCGTGACTTCGTCGCGACAGCCTGGATGAGGAGCACGCTGTCCTCCGCCTTTTTCCGGAGCTCCGATGTCGAGGGTCCGTCTTCGCCGCATGGCAGCGACGACGAGTCGGACAGACACCTCGACCGAGAGCGAGACCGAGATCGGAGGTCTCGGGCCATTTCGGCCACCTCCATCTCCGCTCGGAGCTTCTCCTCCTCCTTTTGGGCTTGGAGGTACGCCTGCTTCGCCTTAGCTAGGCCGACGTACTCTCCGGTAGTGGGCGGTCGCCCTCTCCCTCGTCTTACAGGCGCCGGAGTGGGAGCTTTCTTTTTAGAAAGCTCGACCAACTCCGATGCCTCCACCTCGTCCCCTTTCAGGGGCCGCTTCCGCGTACTGCGCCAGAAGCGTCCCGCCGTGTCGTCTGCGGACGACACCGACACCAGGGTCGCATCCGAGGAGTCAGACTCCTCCTCCGCAATCTCCTGGGTCTCCTCGTTTTTCTCGGTATCCGTTGTGCGTTGCTTGTTGTCGTCGTTTGTATCCTGGAAGCTTGGTGCCCCCCCCAGATACGAGGGGCAGACCGCACCCAAAATGGGCACGGTGAGGGATTCTCCGGCATCGGAGATGCCGGTACCCTCCTGGGGTCGTTTATTGTTTTCCGAACCTTCCATTGTTTTTCTTTTTTTGAGCGGGGTGAGATCCCCTGCTTCTCGGGATTGGGTACCCCCCAACCATTCATCCCATCGCCGAAGCCTGAGCTTGGGATTAGGGTAATTTTTTATTGAGGTTTTCTTCCTCGCGGCCCCCACCGAAGTGGCGGCCCTCACCCCTGACGCCTACGGGTCAGGGAGCGAGTTGGCCGACGGTGGCCTAAGCCATGCTGCCGTGACCGACAGCCCGTCGCCCCCGCGTTAGGGTGGGTAAACCTGGGTTTATCCCACCCTGGTCCCATCCACAGTGCCCTCTGCTAAAGCAGAGGGACACGTGGAGAGACCCCACCACGTAGTCTCATCCACAGTGCCCTCTGCCTGAGCAGAGGGACACGTGGAGAGACACCGACTTCGGGTAATTTTTTAGAGAGGTTTTCTTCCTCGCGGCCCCCACCGGAGTGGCGGCCCTCACCCCTGACGCCTACGGGTCAGGGAGCGAGTTGGCCGACGGTGGCCTAAGCCATGCTGCCAGTCTCGCGACCGACAGCCCGTCGCCCCTGCGTTTGGGTGAGCAACCCTCAAGGGATTTTCCCACCCTGGTCCCATCTACAGTGCCCTCTGCTAAATCAGAGGGACACGTAGAGGGACCCCACCCCATGGTCTCATCCGCACTAAACAGTGTGGAGAGACACCAACTGTGAGCCGCTCTTGGTCTGGCCCCTCCCTCCAAGCCTGTCCGTTATGGGAAACCCTGTACGGTATAGCCTTGGAGATCATTGGGACACGCAAGCCCCCCCACCACGACAAGGTGGCGGCCCTCGGGGGGAACCTAACCTAACCTAACCTAACCTTTTTTTTTTTTTTTTTTTTTTTTTTTTGATATCGCTGGAAAATCCTCATGGATACCCGACAGACGCGGGGGCGCTGTCGGGTTATGCCGGACTCTTACCGGCTAAAAACCAGCGGTGTTCCTCCTCACCGTCTTCCGGCGGAGCTGCGGGAACGCTTACGCACACGTCCGCTGCTCCGCCGACGGTTGCCCGGGACTAGGGGCCCATCATGTGGGGCGCTCACCTGGAGCGCCACTCACCATACAACCTGGCGTGCCGGAACACGTGACACGCCAGCCGTCTCGGGGGTCTCCTCCTGCTGGGCGATGGTACCCCCCGGTTCCACCGCCCGGAGACCCACGTTATGGGGGAAGGCGGCGCTCATGCGCCAGGCGCCTGCGCCCCACTCTCTTGCGGCGGATCGGGGTCGACAGAGGGTCGTCTTCCCTCGACCGGTCCGCCGCCTCCTTCTGCGCCATCACCGTGGCGCAGAATCGGAGCACCGCCTTCCACGCTCTGTCGCTGCCGACCATGGCTTTCACTACGCCCGGCAGCGACAGGTCGTCCCCTATAGCCGCGGCGAGCATCGCCCGCGGCTCGTCCCATTCGGGGCATTCCACCAGCGTGTGCTCCGCCGTGTCCTCCGGACACCCACAGGCGTGGCACACGCTGGTCGGCTCTCGACCCGCCACGCTGCACAGGTACCTGCCGAAGCAACCGTGCCCCGTCAGGATCTGCACAGCGTGGAAGGTGAGGGCCCCGTGTCGGCGATCGACCCACCCTTCCAGGACGGGCCGAATCGCCTCCACTGTCCGTCTGCCGGCGGTCGGCTCCGCCAGCCTGTCCTTCCATTTCCGGAGGAGGACCTGGCGGTCGAGTCGCCCCTGCCGCCCGGCCTCCCCCGGCTCTGGTTCCACCCCATTGGCTCGTGTTGCTGCGCTGCGGCGCCAGTACACTGCCGAGAGCACTTCCGCGTCCAGGTCCCACGGTGGGGTCCCGGCCAGGACGCACGCCGCCTCGCACGAGATGGTGCGGTACCCTCTCACCACCCTGATCGCCAGGACCCGTTGCGCTTGGCGCAGGAGAGTCCTGTTCTGGGCGATCAGGGTGTCCGCCCATATCGGGGCCCCATACAGGGCCATCGACCGCACCACCCCGGCGTACAACCGGCGGCACGCGACTGACGGCCCGCCCAGGTTCGGCAGCAGCCAGCTCAGAGCGCCGGCCGCTCGCAACAACCTCGGGGCCAGTCGCCGGAAGTGCTCCCGGAAGTTCCATCGGCTGTCGAGGACGAGGCCTAGGTACCGCATCGTCGACTCGACAGCGATGGAGACACCGCCGACCACCAGCTGGGATCCTGCGGGAGGGGCGCGTCGGGCTCCGTGAAAGCACAGAGCCTCCGACTTATCCAGCGCCACCTCCAGCCCCAGCCGGCGGATTCGGGCCACCACTTGGGCCACTCCGGCCGTCGCCAAGAGGGCCGCCTCTCGGTACGTGGTGCCGCAGGACGTGACGAGGGTATCGTCGGCGTAACACGTTACGTCGACCCCCCGCAGATTCGCGCCCCGCAGCACCCAGTCGTAGCCGATGTTCCACAGGAGCGGCCCGAGAACCGATCCCTGTGGAACACCGCACGTCATTACCCGGCGGCCCCATCCGTCGCGCGTCGGGTACACCACTTCCCTCTCGGAGAAGTAGTCGGTGAGGAGACGGCGCAGGTATTCGGGCACGCCGTGGTATCCCAGCGCCGCCCGAACACAGCCCCAGGGGAGGGTGTTGAAGGCGTTGGCGATGTCTAGAGACACCGCCAGAACAACCTCTCCCCGGGACACTGCCTCCTCCGAGAGGTCCCTCACACGCGCGATGGCGTCGACCGTTGACCGGCCCCGGCGGAAACCGAACTGCCGGTCGCTCAACCCCGGCCCGACCCGTTCGAGGTGCTCGACGAGGCGCGCGGAAATAATCCGCTCGAAGAGCTTGCTCACCTCGTCGAGCAACACTATGGGCCGGTATGCCGACGGCGAGTCCGCCGGGCGGCCCTCCTTGCGCAGCAACACGAGCCTGCCGACCTTCCACCTTCGAGGAAAGCGACCACGCCGCATACAGGCGTCGAAGAGCTCGACCACCCTGGGCCCGAGGGCCTCCAGGGCTAGCGCCCACACCCTACCGGGCACCCCGTCGGGGCCCGGTGCCGTGCGTTTGGCGCGGAGCCGTTGGACTGCGGCCTCCAGCTCCTCCTGGGACACCTCGGGTATCGAGGCGTCTGAGCCCTCCGACGATGCAGCCGCCATAGGCGGAGGCACCGAGTCGGCCCTCTCTGGGAAGAGAGTGGCAACGATGTTATCCACCAACTCTGGTTGGAGACTCTGGGTCAGCGGAGGGGCCCAGGGGCGCAGCTGACCACGCACCGTCTTGTACGGGCGCCCCCAGGGATCTCTATTCAGAGTCTCCAACCACTCTCCCCACGACTCGGCCTTTGCCTCCCGTATGGCGATCTGCAGAGAGACGCATCTCTCCCTGTACGCGGCGTAGAGGCGGCTTTCCTCGGCGTCCACCCGCCTTCGCCGCCTTCGGTAATGGGTGTACTGGCGTCTGGCCGCTACGCACGCTTCGCGAAGCCGGCGTAGGTCCGCCGACCACCAGTACACCCATCTGCGGGGCGGGAGCGGTCTGGCGCGCGACATACCGGCGTCGCACACCTGCGCCATCGACTCGCTCAACCGCTCCGCTCGCCCGTCCACGTCGGCCGCCGGGCCCTCCGGCGCCGGTAGCCAAGCCTGGACGATGGACGCCTCGACGATGACGTCACCGTCCAAGGTCTTGAGGGCCCAGCGCGGTCCTTCCCCGCGCGGGGGCCGGCTCTGTGGAGCTCCAGGGTTGGCGGCGACCTCGAACCGGATATACCGGTGGTCCGAGAGCGTCTCCGCCTCCCCGAGCACCCTCCAGTTTTGGACACGGCGCGCAAGACACGGGGTCGCGAACGTGAGGTCCACGATGGAACCCCCGTTGTGCCGCACGCACGTGTCTACCGACCCCCGGTTCAGGAGAACCAAGCCCGACGTGGCAGCCCATTCCTCCAGTACCTCGCCCCGCGCATCGGTGGCCGGGGAACCCCAAGCCGTCGACTTGGCGTTGAAGTCCCCGGCGACCAGGACCGGGATTGGGTGACTCTGGCCGACCAGAGCACTGACCTCGAGCAGGAATTGCTCGAATGCGGCCAGGCTCCGGTTCGGCGAGAAGTACACGCCGACGATCGTCACGCCCATAAGGGTGGCCGCGACGCATCCGTGGCCCTTCGCTGTTTTGTCGAAGGGCGGGGAGCCGGCGGCCGTCTGCGCGACGATCGCCACCGTGTCCTCCCGGTCACCAACCCAGTTGTCCCTGGCGGGGACGAGGTAAGGCTCCGCCACCACCGCCGCTTGGATCGACCACTCGGCCAGGCTCTGGTACAAGAGGTCCTGAGCTCTGGCCGAGTGGTTGAGGTTCGCCTGAAGGACAGACATGGCCATACTTAATCTACGACCATGTCTGCAACCCTCGCGGCGCGTTCCGCGTCAGCGGCGGACGGGCGGGCCGGTCGGGGGTGGGCTGTTGGGCCTTTCCCGGCGGGCTTTCCTTTCTTTTTGCCCTTCTTTTTGGGGCCGGACTTGGCGGACTTGGCGGAGGCGGGAGCGGTACAGGCTCCGCTTCCCGCTCTGTGGTCCGCCGGCTTCTGCTTGGCCTCGCACAGCGGGCAGTGTGGGGCAGCGGAGCAGCCAGCCGCCTTGTGGCCCGGTTGACCGCAGCGATAGCAGGTGTCACTGCGGTCCACCTCGCCGGTGCACTTGCTCCGTACGTGCCCCGAGTCGAGGCACCGGAAGCAGCGCAGGGGCTTGGCCTCTAGGAGCCTGACCCGGGCCGACACCCACCCCACCAGTAGCCGCCCGCTGGAGGCGACCTTTTTCGCCGCCGGAATAGGGCAGCGCACCCACGCCGTGCCGGGGCTGTCGGGGGAGAAGCGGCGGATCTCCCCGCACTTGACCTGCTCGGCGGGGCATTCCCCGGAGCGGGCCACCGCGGCCGCCACCTCCTCCTGGGACACCGCGTCATCCAGCTCGCTGATGCGCAGGTCTGCGCACTTCACGGGCCTGGAGACGCGGACCAGGTCCACAGGAAGGACCTCCCGCAGCTTGCCCGCCAGCAGGTCCGCCTTCTCTCCGCTGTCAGCCCCGGGGATCTCGAGCATGCGGGCCCCCGTCACGGCGGTTCTGAAGCGCAGACCCTTCAGGCCTAAGCCTTCCAGGTCAATACGCCGCTTCGCCCCGTCGAGCACGTCCTTGTACGTCAGCTCTTTGCCCTCCACCGTGGCGCCCGGCTGGATGGTGATGGACACCGCAGCCGAGCGCGGGGCGCGAAGCTTCGCCGCCGGGTTCTTCTTAGGCGGGGGCTTGTCCGCCGGTGCGCTGCCCTTTTTGCCTCCCCGCTTGCTCCGCTTGCCCCGCTTGGCAGCCTCAGTCCACTCCTCGGACACGGCCGCCGTCGGGGGCTTCGGGGCGCCAGGGGTCGGCGCTGCCACCTCCGAATACGCCTTGGGAGGCGCTTTCCTCTTCTTCGCGGGAGGGGGAGCGGGAGGCTCTGCCTCATCCCTTGCCCTGACGGCGGCCTGAGGCGGCTGGAGGCGCGGCTCAGGAGCGGGAGGCGCAGCCTCAGCCCTCGCCCTGTCGGCGGCCAAAGGCGGCCGGAGGCGTGGCTCAGGAGGGAGCCGCATCTTGATCGCCTCGAGCTTTGCGTCCATCATGGTCCCCACTTCCACCATGATTGACCGCATCAGCAAGGCGTCTCGATCGGCTCCGCTCGGCTCAGTGGGCCTAGCGAGGCTCGCCCGCAGTTCCGCGATCTCCTTGCGGAGTTCAGCGACCTCGCTCTGCAGGCGGGCATTGGCCCTCTCGAGCCGAGCCGTCTCCTGCGTAGCGGACCGCTCTGCCAGTTCCGCTACCACCTCCTTGAGGATTGCAGAGGCCTCCTTGAGGTCCCTCTGCAGCGTGCCCTTTAGGTTGCGCGACTTCGTCGCGACAGCCTGAATCAGGAGCACGCTGTCCTCCGCCTTCTTGCGAAGCTCCTGGGTCGAGGGTCCGTCTTCGCCGCGTGACAGCGACGACGTGTCGGACAGACACCTCGACCGAGAGCGAGACCGAGATCGGAGGTCTCGGGCCATCTCGGCCACCTCCATCTCCGCCCGGAGCCTCTCCTCTTCTCTCTGGGCTTTGAGATACGCCTGCTTGGCTTTTGCCAGGCCGACGTATTCGCCCGTTGTGGGCGGTCGCCCTCTCCCTCGCCTCGTCTCCGGCGTGGGAGCAGACTGCTCGACCACTGCCGGCTCCTTTTCCCCTTCCTTTCGGGGCCGCTTCCGCGCACTGCACCAGAAGCGTCCCGCCGTGTCGTCTCCGGACGACACCGACACTAGGGTCACCACCGAGGAGTCAGACTCCTCCGCAGTCACTTGTGTCTCCTCCTCTCTCTCCACTCTCTCTCCAGATTCGGTGTCCGTTGTGCAGTCGCTTACGTTGTGTTTACGGAGGCCAGCGGATTGCTGGCCTACGAGGCAGTTCTTGCCCACCCCAGGATACGGAGGGCAGCTCCCGTCCGAAGACAGGAGGGGGGACTCCCCGGCTGAGCCGGGACCCCCCTGGGGAAAATTACTCGTTTCAGAACTTGCCATTTTGTTTCTTTTTTTGAACGGGGTGAGATCCCCTGCCTCTCGGGATTGGGTACCCCCCAACCATTCATCCCATCGCCAAGGCCAGAGCTTGGGATTAGGGTAATTTTTTATTGAGGTTTTCTTCCTCGCGGCCCCCACCGAAGTGGCGGCCCTCACCCCTGACGCCTACGGGTCAGGGAGCGAGTTGGCCGACGGTGGCCTAAGCCATGCTGCCAGTCTCGCGACCGACAGCCCGTCGCCCCCGCGTCAGGGTGGGTAAACCTCAAGGGTTTATCCCACCCTGGTCCCATCCACAGTGCCCTCTGCTAAGTCAGAGGGACACGTGGAGAGACGCCAACTTAGGGTAATTTTTTAGAGAGGTTTTCTTCCTCGCGGCCCCCACCGGAGTGGCGGCCCTCACCCCTGACGCCTACGGGTCAGGGAGCGAGTTGGCCGACGGTGGCCTAAGCCATGCTGCCAGTCTCGCGACCGACAGCCCGTCGCCCCTGCGTTTGGGTGAGCAACCCTCAAGGGATTTTCCCACCCTGGTCCCATCCACAGTGCCCTCTGCTAAATCAGAGGGACACGTGGAGGGACCCCACCCCATGGTCTCATCCGCACTAAACAGTGCGGAGAGACCCAACTGTGAGCCGCTCTTGGTCTGGCCCCTCCTTCCAAGCCTGTCCGTTATGGGAAACCCTGTACGGCATAGCCTTGGAGATCATCGGGACACGCAAGCCCCCCCACCACGACAAGGTGGCGGCCCTCGGGGGGGAACCTTTTTTTTTTTTTGATAACGCTGGAAAATCCTCATGGATACCCGACAGACGCGGGGGCGCTGTCGGGTTATGCCGGACTCTTACCGGCTAAAAACCAGCGGTGTTCCTCCTCACCGTCTTCCGGCGGAGCTGCGGGAACGCATACGCATACTTCCGCTGCTCCGCCGACGGTTGCCCGGGACTCGGGGCCCATCTTGGGGGGCGCTCAACTTGGAGCGCCACTCACCATTCAACCTGGCGTGTCGGAACACGTGACACGCCAGCCGTCACGGGGGTCTTTTCCTGCTGGGCGATGGTACCCCCCGGTTCCACCGCCCGGAGACCCGCGTTATGGGGGAAGGCGGCGCTCATGCGCCAGGCGCCTACGCCCCACTCTCTTGCGGCGGATCGGGGTCGACAGAGGGTCGTCTTCCCTCACCCGCTCCGCCGCCTCCTTCTGCGCCATCACCGTGGCGCAGAATCGGAGCACCGCCTTCCACGCTCTGTCGCTGCCGACCATGGCTTTCACTACGCCCGGCAGCGACAGGTCGTCCCCTATAGCCGCGGCGAGCATCGCCCGCGACTCGTCCCATTCGGGGCATTCCACCAGCGTGTGCTCCGCCGTGTCCTCCGGACACCCACAGGCGTGGCACACGCTGGTCGGCTCTCGACCCGCCACGCTGCACAGGTACCTGCCGAAGCAACCGTGCCCCGTCAGGATCTGCACAGCGTGGAAGGTGAGGGCCCCGTGTCGGCGATCGACCCACCCTTCCAGGACGGGCCGAATCGCCTCCACCGTCCGTCTGCCGGCGGTCGGCTCCGCCAGCCTCTCCTTCCATTTCCGGAGGAGGACCTGGCGGTCGAGTCGCCCCTGCCACCCGGCCTCCCCCGGCTCTGGATCAACCTCCTCGGCTCGTGCTGCTGCGCTGCGGCGCCAGTACACCGCCGAGAGCACTTCCGCGTCCAGGTCCCACGGTGGGGTCCCGGCCAGGACGCACGCCGCCTCGCACGAGATGGTGCGGTACCCTCTCACCACCCTGATTGCCATGACCCGTTGCGCCTGGCGCAGGAGGGTCCTATTCTGGGCAATCAGGGTGTCCGCCCAGATCGGGGCCCCGTACAGGGCCATCGACCGCACCACCCCGGCGTACAACCGGCGGCATGCGACTGACGGTCCGCCCAGGTTCGGCAGCAGCCAGCTCAAAGCGCCGGCCGCTCGCAACAACCTGGGGACCAGTCGCCGGAAGTGCTCCCGGAAGTTCCATCGGCTGTCGAGGACGAGGCCTAGGTACCGCATCGTCGACTCGACAGCGATGGAGACGCCGCCGACCACCAGCTGGGATCCTGCGGGAGGGGCGCGTCGGGCTCCGTGAAAGCACAGAGCCTCCGACTTATCCAGCGCCACCTCCAGCCCCAGCCGGCGGATTCGAGCCACCACTTGGGCCACTCCGGCCGTCGCCAACAGGGCCGCCTCTCGGTATGTGGCGCCGCAGGACGTGACGAGGGTATCGTCGGCGTAACAAGTTACGTCGACCCCCCGCAGGTTGGCGCCCCGCAGCACCCAGTCGTAGCCGATGTTCCACAGGAGCGGCCCAAGGACCGAACCCTGTGGAACACCGCACGTCATTACCCGGCGGCCCCACCCGTCGCGCGTCGGGTACACCACTTCCCTCTCGGAGAAGTAGTCGGTGAGGATACGACGCAGGTATTCGGGCACGCCATGATATCCCAGCGCCGCCCGAATACAGCCCCAGGGGAGGGTGTTAAAGGCGTTGGCGATGTCTAGAGACACCGCCAAAACGACCTTTCCTCGGGGGGGAACCTTTTTTTTTTTTTTTTTTTTGATAACGCTGGAAAATCCTCATGGATACCCGAAAGACGCGGGGGCGCTGTCGGGTTATGCCGGACTCTTACCGGCTAAAAACCAGCGGTGTTCCTCCTCACCGTCTTCCGGCGGAGCTGCGGGAACGCATACGCATACTTCCGCTGCTCCGCCGACGGTTGCCCGGGACTAGGGGCCCATCATGTGGGGCGCTCACCTGGAGCGCCACTCACCATACAACCTGGCGTGCCGGAACACGTGACACGCCAGCCGTCTCGGGGGTCTCCTCCTGCTGGGCGATGGTACCCCCCGGTTCCACCGCCCGGAGACCCACGTTATGGGGGAAGGCGGCGCTCATGCGCCAGGCGCCTGCGCCCCACTCTCTTGCGGCGGATCGGGGTCGACAGAGGGTCGTCCTCGGGGGGGAACCTAACCTAACCTAACCTAACCTAACCTAACCTAACCTAACCAGTCGCGCGCCTCCAGCCGTCGGGAACGCTCACTTATAATTGTTCCGTGTTAATTTAGAATTTTTAGAAATTATTTTCTCTGGAAATTTTAAGTGTACAGTGCAGTGCGATACATCAAATTGTGCGTCTTAATGCGGGCTATCTGAGTGTATAAAAAGTGTTTGTGAAAAGTGCGATTTTAATTGGATTTTCTTTAAAAAAAAAAAAAAAAAAAAAAAAAAAACAGGTAAATTTCAAAAATTAATTACAGTTTTTCAAAAATTACTTCGAAACAAGATCGATACCCCATGTTTTTTATTTTTGCACTCTGTTGACCTTTTTACGGCGCATCTTTTGACGTATCACACGTTAAAATCCACTCACGCATTTTTCCGCAAATTAGTAAAATATAAAAAGCACGTGGCGGCCATCTTTGATTCTGGAGGTGCGCGGCTACTTTTGGCTGTTGGATTTTATAGACCCACTTGTAAGTAGTTGCATGCAGCTTTTGGTTTTTCTTAACTCCTTTTATTTCTCTAGTTATAAGCATATTTGTAATTTAGAATAATTTGGTAAATTTTAATTGTTTATTATTACTATAGTTTTAGTCTTAAAAAATCTGTTTCTTAGTTTTATATTTAGGTTTACGTGGGCTTTATCAAGATAATAAATTTCAGCCACGGGAAGCCTTTTATTAGCGATTTATTTAATTTTTTCCAAAACCACGTGGCCACGTGGTCACAAAAGGAGTCGCACCAAAAAATTATTTTCACTCTCTAAATTTGGGGCACTATAGGTTATCTTATTTCCCCCCATTTCTGTTTATATAGGTTCATTAATTTTCAAAATATTTGAGCTTAAATCAAAAAATTCATAAAATTTTAACTTTTTAACTTAATTTAAAAATAGTTACAAAAAAATTTTTGCATAAATTTTTCACGTCATCATATTGGTAATAATAACCTTCTTCTATTCTCAAAATTTCATAGCTCTAGCTCATCTGGTTCTAAAATAGAAGGCGAAATTCCGAAAACACTGTTATCACGTTTTCGCAGAGGGAGCCACGCGGGGGAAAAAGTTTGTATATAGCAATTAGAGGTAAATTAGTATAGTCAAACACCTTCCAAATATTCACGATAGGACAATCTTATTTACAAAAATTCCCAATCTAAGTAAAAGCAAAAAAAAAAAATAATAATAATAATAAATAAATAAAAATAAAATTGTCAGTAAATATTTGTTTTGTTATCTGGTTGAATAAATTAGCTTTTAATATGTCTGCAAAATCAGTACAAACCTTAAAACAAACACAGAAGAAGGACCCCAAGGCAAAGTCGGAGTCAGCAATTGTCTCCAAGAAGGTGGAAAAACCAAAAATGATCCGAAGTCAAGACCCACCCAAGATCGTGGTCGCCACCTCGCCAACGGCTGAAAGCGGTCCAAACCCACCACCAGCTGTACTCCCAACTCCTGCCGCCTGCTCTACTCCAAAGCCGGACCTCTTCGATGAACAGAGACCGAAACCGGAAATTCTCTCGGCAAACGTGGAAATGTTGCCGATAGAGGAAAGGAGCGATACTAGATCGGATTCTAGTTTACTACGGATACGGGCCCAAATTAGGCACGCCAAAGCCGCAGAGGAGCAGGCTGCCCTAGCTAAGATGCCAGAGCCAGAGTTAGAATCCGATGACGAGGTTAACTCCTGTGCCTCCATAGATCACTCGGCAAACAGGACGACGCGAATGCTGGGAGAATTCCCGGCGAGGGCAAATGATATTCTGCAGCGCGCCAAAGCAGAATTGGAGGAGTCGAGGAACCTTAAGAAGGAGATCAGGGAAAATGTGGTTGGATTAGTTCAAGAATTATATGAAATGGTGCTGAAACTGTCAGACTCAAGAAACAGGCACATGGTTGAAGCCTATCGTGCTAAGGCCAGTGCCGCCAAACAACTAGAGAGGCAAGCACAAATGCATCAAAGGAGACTTGAACAAGCCATAAGAGAGCACGCGGAAATAAAGACCATGCTTACTGGTGTCACCAAGGATACTGATGCCCTAAGACAGATCCTGGCTAGGGACACTAGTGAGCAACTGACGGAACTGCGCCAAATGGTGAGAGCTCAAAACAAGGACTCTAGGGAAATCCTAGAGAACCAAGGGAAAATCCTGGAGGCCTGCACTAAAAGGGCCAGCTCTGAACAGGACAAAGGACCCGCAGTGTTTCCAGACCTTTCTGATTTAACCACGGAAATACAATCTATTAAAACTGAAATGACAGAACTATTCAAAAGTCAAGAAAAACCGGATATACTGGGCAAACATATAGAGCTGGCTCAAGAAGAGCTGGAGAAAGCCCTCAAAAATGCCATTCCCACCCAACTCAACCTTACCCCGGTACTCGATATCTGTACTGAGGTTAGAGAAGCCATGGGGGAGCTAATACACAAGATAGCTAGTCAGGAAACCGCTAAAGTCTCCGATGAGCCGACAGTGAACTTAAAGTCACAGATGGTTGAGCTGAGGCAGGATATGGCCAGCTTAAAAGACACAACTGTGGAAGTGGCGGCCCCCATTAGACTGGCGGTGGAGGAGATAAAAGGTGGCCTCAGAGAATCTGGTGAAAAACCAAAACCCAAGCCAATGTACCGACCAACTCCAACCCCTACAAAAACTTCGCGGTATGCCTTGGTACTGGAATCAGCGGATCCAAGACACACCAGCGAAGACATTTTAAAGGAGGTTAAAGAGAAAGTTGATGTTATTGAGCTGGGTATTGGCGTAAACAGTGTCAGGAAACTACGCCACCAAAAGGTAGTAATCAGCTGTGACACAGACCACCAAAGAGGAGTACTGGAAGACGCGCTACGGGAAAGAGGCAAGAAGCTGACTATCAGTCAGCCAAAACCAAGGAACCCGCAGCTACGCCTTCCAGGGCTGACACCCGATATTTCTGATGCTAAAATTATAGAGGCGATCACAAAGCAAAACAGCCAGCTTGTAAAAGACTTAACCCGTGATCAGACCCAGGCAGCGGTAGTACGCAGGACCAAAGGGAGGCATAGCGGACTCATAAACATTATCATAGAAACTTCACCGGTTATGTGGCAACACCTCGTCGACCAAAAGTTGAGAATAGGATACCAGGTGGTACCGGCCTTGGACCAATCCCCGGTGATACAGTGTTATCGCTGCCTGGGCTTTGGCCACAGGGCTAGGGACTGCCAAGGAGAGTCTAGCTGTGGCTTCTGCTCGGAACAACATGACACGAGAACTTGTCCAAACAGAAGCAGAGCCCCCAGTTGTGTTAACTGTGCGGACAAGCATAAGGAGGACCGAGCACACCCTGCATACAGTGCGGAATGCCCAGAATGGCAGAAGTGGGACCGGATAGCCAGAAGCACAATAAATTATTGCTGATACAGGCAGTTCAGCGCCCACTATAGGCAACAATCACACATCTGCAAATAGTATAAAATTACTTCAATGTAATTTAGGTAGAGGTCAGGCAGCTACACAAGAATGTCTGTGTGAAGCAAAAAAGAGGGGATATTTAGCACTCCTTTTACAGGAACCTTATGTAGGGTCGAGTGGCTCCCTCGCGACTACGTATAGGGTAATACAGAGAGATAGTAATAGGACAAAACCTGTTAAATCTGCGATTGTCATTCTTAACAAAAATATTGCTGTAATAGAAGATAGTACAATCTCAACAGAAAACATTGTGGGGGTAAAACTTGTTATTGGAGGTATTGAATTAGGATTAGTATCTATCTATTGGGAAGAATACGAAAATATAGAAGACCAGCTGAAGCAACTGGATACGGTCATGTCTAAATTAGGAACCCAACATCTCATAGTCGGCGGAGATTGCAACGCAAAAAGCATCTGGTGGGGCTGCGAAGCGGGGGACGCTAGGGGAGTGGCATATGCAGATTACATATTTCAACATGGGCTCGAAATATTGAATGAAGGGGACACTCCCACATTTTGGGTAATACGGAGAGACACAGTGTGCAAAAGCATAGTCGATGTCACAGTTTGCAGTACCGGTATACTCGATAAGGTGAAGAAATGGAAAGTTGACCCAGATTTTATCACCACAACTGACCACAGGGCAATATCATTCGAATTCCACTGCAACAATATATCGAATAACCCAGAGACAAGGCAGTCCACAAGGAAATACAACGTTAAAAAAGCCGATTGGGCATTATTCGATAGTGAACTAAAGAACCAACTTGTAAATAGGAATTTAACAGTAAACGATATTAATATCAACTGGAACTGCGGTAAGACCCCACATGAAAAAATTAATGAGCTGGTGGGAAAATACACGTTGGCCATAACGGAAGCATGTGACAAGGCCATGAAAAAAATAGGCAAGTTGAAAGACAATAGAAAGATATCCTGGTGGAATAAAGACCTAGAAGAAAATAAAAGAAAAGTGAAAATATTGAGAAGGCGAATAAAAGGAGCAAACCCAAAAAGGAAACCTCACGTGATCACCGAATACAAGATGGCTCTCGAATCGTACAAGGAAGCTATTCTGGCTGCCAGAACATCGAGCTGGAAGGAGTTCTGCACCGGCCAGGAAAGAGAATCGATGTGGGATAGGATATATAGAATCCTCAAATTGAAAGAAGACACGTCGACACAAGTAATGCTCAAGAGCTCCACGGGAGATACACTAGGACCAGAAGGATCAGCTGAATTAGTGGCCACAACATTCTATCCTTCAGACAGCACAGAAGGAGAGACGGACTACCACCGCAAAATAAGACAAGTCACAGAAGAATATTACCTTACTCTCGAGGGGAAAAAAACAGAGACACCATTCATCCCAATCACACAAGCGGAAGTAGTCAGCATAGCGCAGGAAATCAGTCCCAAAAAAGCCCCTGGAAGTGATGGGTTCACGGCGGATATCTGCTTACGCGCAATCAAAAATGACGAAGGAGCCTTTCTGGAAATAATAAATAGGTGCCTGCTGCACGGAGTATTTCCAATCCTGTGGAAAAAGGCAATTATTCGTATTTTAAGGAAGCCCTTTAAACTAGATTACTCGGTGCCAAAGTCGTATCGACCAATCGGATTGCTTCCGGTACTGGGGAAAATCCTAGAAAAAACGTTCACGGTAAGACTGCAATGGCAACTTAGTCTCACAAATAAACTAAGTACAAAACAGTATGGATTCACTCCCCAGGTAAGTACCGAGGACGCTTTATACGACGCGGTGGAGAAAACTAGGAAAATGGTGAAAAGAAAAAAGATAGTGGCACTCATTTCCTTGGATATAGAAGGTGCTTTCGATAATACCTGGTGGCCGTCCATTAAAAAAGCACTTATAGAAAAGGAGGTAGACCCATATATACTGGCCATCATCTACGACTATCTTAGAGATAGGGAGGTCGAAGTACAGTTTGCTGGCCAAAAAAGTAGGAGAGTCACCAATAAGGGATGTATCCAAGGATCTACTTGTGGACCACTTTTATGGAACCTGCAATTGGACTCACTGCTGCAAGCAGCCGAGAACGAGGATGCCCACGTGCAGGCCTTCGCTGATGATATACTCATCATTGCTTCAGCTGAAAGCATGCAGGACCTTAATGAAAAGGTGAATAGTGTCCTGAAAATTATAGAAAATTGGGGAAAGAACAACAAAATGAAATTTGCTGCCCACAAAACCCAGGCAGTGATAATTACCAAAAAACTAAAGTACTCAGAGCCGTCGTTCCACCTGTGCGGCACAAAACTCACGATTTCAAGGCAAATCACTATCCTGGGAATGGTCTTGGATGAAAATCTCAACTACAGGGCCCACATTGATAAGCAAGTGACAAGAGCAGCCAACATTTACAAGGGGGTAACAAGAGCAGCAAAGGCAACTTGGGGATTGAGCTCCGACATTATTAAAACCATATACACCGCGGTAATAGAACCGATAGTCCTATACGCTTCTAGCGTATGGGCACATATTGTGGATAAAAAATATGCTAGTCGGAGGCTCAATCAACTAACAAGATCGTTTGCTATACGGATCGCGAAGGCCCACCGTACAGTCTCCTTCACTGCGAGCGTGTTGCTTAGTGGCATTCTCCCCCTGGACTTACGGGTAAAAGAGAAGAGCGAATTATATGAGGCAAAAAAGTACCGGGAATACAGAGAATTACCAGGGAGAACAGTGGAGATGCGGGTGAGGCCGAGCGAATTACCACACCCAGCACTACGACATGAGTTTACGTTCGAAATATTAAACAGCCAGGAGGACATAGATAAATTAGGTAGAGACCAGCCCTTGCTTTTCACCGACGGCAGCAAAATAGACGAACGAGTAGGAGCTGCGGTGTCATGGTGGTGGAATGGTGAAGAAGTGACTCAGAGTACCCTTTCACTGGCAAACTATTGTACAGTATACCAGGCCGAATTATGCGCAATAAAAAGAGCCACAGAGATGCTAAAAAAGAATAGCAGATATCCTATAGCAAACATATTAAGCGACTCGAGATCTGCCCTACAAGCGTTAGAAAACAGGAATTGTACGCACCCAATTGTAGCAGCCATACGTGGAGATCTGAAAAAACTGGAATCTACAGTTAAGGTTAACTTTAAATGGATCAAAGCACACGTGGGTGTAGATGGCAATGAGAGAGCAGATGAACTCGCGAAGAAGGCAGCAAAAACAAAGAAAACAGCCCCTGCATATGACTGCGTCCCAGTGTCTCACGTGAAGCGCCTCATCAGATGCAATACCATCAACGAATGGCAGCGTCGGTACGAGGAGGCAACAACGGGCAGCACAACAAAGTTATTCTTCGAGGATGTGCGCCAAAGCCACAAAATAATTTGTAAATTGAAAAAGAACAACATAACTGCGCAAATACTTACAGGACACGGTGGCTTTGGGGCATATCTTAATAGATTTAAACTGAAACAAGTAGGGACATGTGACTGCGACGAAGAAACTTATCAATCACTAGAACATGTATTGGACGAATGCCCTAAATATGCAAAAATGAGACTAGAGTGTGAAAACAAAATGAATACAAAGATATCACGATCAAATTATGCAGAGATTATGGGAAACGATCACACAAGAAGCATATTTATGGCATTTGCAGAAAAAGTTGTTAAAAAGGTCAATATAGAGAATAAAGCGACAAATATATTAGTATCATAATACAGCCAAAAGTACTAGATTTAAGTAATTGTGTAGTTTTAAGTACAGTAGTAAAAAGAAGTAGTATAAGTATAATTGTAAAGTAGATAATAAGATAGAAATAGAATTAAAAATTAAAGCAATGTATAGTCTATAAATTAAGAGTAAAATTGTAACTTGTGTATTTTATATTGTATTAATAAATAAAGAATAAACCACTGGATAATCAATACCAGTGATACTTAGCTCGCGGGCCGGGCCAGAGAGCGCCCGGACAGGTTTAAAAAAAAAAAAAAAAAACCTAACCTAACCTAACCTAACCTAACCTAACCTAACCTAACCTAACCTAACCTAACCTAACCTAACCTAACCTAACCTAACCTAACCTAACCTAACCTAACCTAACCTAACCTAACCTAACCTAACCGCAACCTAACCTAACCTAACTGCAACCTAACCTAACCTAACCGCAACCTAACCTAACCTAACCGCAACCTAACCTTACCTGACCGCAACCATTATGGAACAAACATCTTATTAGCTACCCATAGTTGACCGAACATAGTACTGTTATACATCAATAGATTCGTCTTGAAGTGCTCTTTTCGTCTGTCTAATTGGTTTTTGATTTCTCCTTAAATTTTACAAAGTTCTCATTAAGTTTCCTTTCCTTCAAAATAATACACATTCTTTCCATACTTTCTTATCAAATTTCATGTCGACCGACCACTCCGTGGTATCGGTAGATTGGTAATTACTCGGCGCACTCGTTCCTATTCATTTCTTATAAATTCTTCCCTAATTTTCCCAAATTTTTGGCAAAAAAAATAACCGTCAATTTTATTATCATAGTATCGTTATCTATATATATTATAAAACAGTAACTCGATAATGTCTGTACATTGAAGATATTTAAGAAAATTTGATATCAGGGGACTCCATAGGAGCAATAGAAAGTAAATCTGACATTTTCAAAAATCTTGTCTGTCTGTATGTTTGACACCGCATCACGCCAAAACCACTGGATGAAATTGATTGCGGTTTTCACAGTTATATTACTGGTGGTCTAACTTAAAATCTGGTGTATGTTTTATCCTGATACGTCGCTTACAAGCCGAGATATCAATATATAGGACTTTTTGATACGCCACATAACAGCAAGAAATACTGAAATTGCCTGATAGAGGGATATAAGAGACTGTTTAGTATCGAAAATATATTTTATTTTTCCAAAAAAATCAATGTGTACAATTTTTTTTTTAATTTATGATATTGCAGTGAATTAGTTCTGCTAATCGACAACAGATGTCAGTTTAGGTAAATAGAAGCCATAATTGAAAAATGTAAATAGGTCTGAGAACGAGACTTAATCGTCAATAAATCTTTTATTGAAATTAATGTTTACCTACACATATTATTTTTAATATTTAACACATTGGGGTTTTAAGTTTTACCCTACTCAAACAATAACACATAACTATGTTACATTGTGCTATCGGATCCCTATATTCAATTCGCTGTATGATGGTGTGGGTCAGAGTTAGCGACAATAATATGACACAATTTAGGAGAATTATCAAATGTTTTTTTTTGTAGGTACATAAATAAAAATCTTAAATTTTGACAAAGTATTAAAATTTAGATTTCCTTATTGTACTGGAGGAATAGACACAGAAAGTAGATAATAATAAAAATAAAAATCCTTTACATATTTAATAATCACAATGAGTAAGAAATCAAAATATTTGCTTATTTTATTATACTGGTCAATGCGTACCAAGCCAGTCCCGCATAGGCTACTTATGACCGGACGTATGTAAGTGCAATACAAATAACTAAAATACTTTTGAGTTTGCAAATAGCCACGTAAAAGGAGACGAGCCACCTGATGCTAAATTGTCATCGTCCTCCATGGATGACTAAAAGCGTCGTCCGTGATCAGACTAAAGGTATGCCCATGCGTTGTCATCCAAGAAAGAAAACAAGAATGAGAAAATAATAAATTATGAAGGAAATATGATCAATATTTCCATTTTATCAAGTTTAGAGAGAGAGTTGTTTATGATCTAGCAGAACTTAGAATTAAGATGTATCGAGCTATATAAATAGCAGTAAAAAATGTAACAGTGGACAACGCGATCAAACATTGACCGAGAAACCTGACATGGTACACCTCAGGTACCTGCTAAACCACCCGATTCGATCATGGAGACAGAGTGGCGGCACAAGTTTGCGTGATCTGGTGAGCAGCATGGGGACCGTCTTACACACATTATTACTTGCTCAGATAAAAACACACAGTAAGTGAAAAAAAAAGGAAGAAGTAACTCCTACAATGTCCTGGTTTAATTTCGGGGAGGTGTAGTCAAAGTAAAACCGTTTGTTTTTTTTCATTTGTCTTTATTTATCTCAGTATATCTTAATTGTAAGTTCTACTAGATAAAATAAATAACGCTGTCTCTAAACTTGATTGAATGAAAAATTTAATCTTCTTCATATTTTTTATTATTTTTGATCATTGATTTTAGATGCTCTACTGTTTGTACCGAAGTAAATATAGCTAGATGGTTCAAACTTTGAAAGTAAAAATAATGTTCAATGAATAAGAAGAGTGAAATGTTCCATAATGTTGGAGTTTTAATCACAGAATGTATGAAAAGAAGACGGAAGACATTTTGGATTGGAGATTTGGTTTAAGTTTTCTGAATCTGAGTTGACTTTTGTTGAAATAATGTTAGTAGGATATGTTTCATATGTTTTTTTTTCAATTATTCGGTCCAGGGTATAAAAAAGGTAAAATTAATAGTCGACATGGTGATGATGGTGTATCTTGAAGAACAATTATTGTAATCCTGAATGGACGGAAATAACGTAACCGTTTTTAAAGATATTTGCTGTCGATTAAGTCAACATTGTGAAACCAGTCCAGCATTGACCCATTCAGGGTTTGATGGCGTATCTTAGAATAGAAAACAAATATGTATGACCATAGGTTGTGTTGGAGACTAAATATGTAACTCCTGAATTGATGGAAATAATAGAACCGTTTTTAAAGATAGTTTAAGTTGTTCATATTGACATTAAAAAACCAGTCCATCTTTTCTAAAGCGTATATTAAGATTTTTTTACCCTCGCTAAAGCGGCTCAATGGATTTAGATGAAATTTAGCTCACAGATATTTCATATCCCGCATCAAAAAACTAGGTGCATGTTCGTCGGGATCAGGTCATTCGAGGGTCAAAGATGGATCTGCTTCTTCAGGTTAAGGGTATAATTTAGTTTGTAAGATGGGTTTACAGGTTGTAGTTATTGTTTGGACTGGCATCATTCCAAAAAAACTTAAACTTATTTGTATTTAGTTAATTGATCGCAATGTAAATTTAAGGGAACGACAGTTTTGCAGCGGCAAAGTTAAGTTTGTTACTGAATCATTTAGTATTGCTCTTATGTTCGGTTCTGTAAGTTTGTACAAAACCCTCGGTACCAAAAAATTCGTATTTGGCCTGGATCTTTTTTAATTCCTAATTCTCAAGTCCACGCAGACGAAGTCGCGGGTAGAAGCTAGTTATTTATAAGAGATTAAATATAATTGTATTCAAGGTCTTCGGTCCTACCGAAGGAAATAAGTGCATGCAGGATAAATAAATAAAATAAAACCTAACCTGACCTAACCTGACGGGCGAAGAAGTACTTAAAACGGTTAAGCAGAATACAGGGTGTCCCAGAGCCAAGTGACCGCCCGGCGTCTATTGATTATTTGGATAAAACTATTAACAAAAAACTAATAAAGTACAGGTCAAATCGGTTTGGTTTTTTTATTCGCTTTTTAATTTTTTTGGAAAAAAAACCTGACTTGCTGCACTATTTTCGACATTTTTTTTTTTTGTTTTTACATTTATTTTCATTCTGTTTTTTTATTTTCCAGTTGTTATCATAGTTTATCTATTTGAAGTATAAAGTCTACCCAAAATTAAACAGAATATATTTTTTAAAAACATTAACTGATTTTTTTTTTTTGAAAAAAATTACCCTTTTTTATTTAATTTCGCTAAAAAATTGGCAAAATGCCCTATGAATATTATTATTTTATCAAATATTATTAAATTACATGATATTACCTACAAAATCTCATGAATATGTTTGTAGTTATCTAAATCATTTACCGAACTACAAGCTCTTGAAATATGCACCCTATTTTCGATAATAAGAAGAGTAGACTTTTAAAACCAGGCTAGTAGAACATTTAAGTGTCTTTGGTGGCGCGTGAGCGTGTAAATAGCTACACGGCCGCGTACTTGCGTACAATTGAAATTATTTATTTAACCTATAGATAATGGCTGAAGATCAGCTAAAGCGCAACTGGATCCACTCACCCTGCTCCGTCCTGATATGAATTCCACGCAGTCCGAGGTAGAAGATGAGGTGGTGACGCTGTAGCCGGCCAGCGCGATGATGGATGGATAATCCGTCGTTTGTGGTGCTTCTCCAGATCACGCACTTTACTAGTATATATGTAATTGAAGGGTGCACCCTATACTTGAGAAACTTATTGATTCACCAATTGATCATGAATTTAATTTTATAGCACATACTCGTAATGTGACGGGTAACTCGTAGCAACGGATAACATCTTTTTTCGTCTTCACTTCGTCGCGGATATTTCAATCAGGACTCCTAACACCATCTAGCGGCGCTAGGAAGCACTCTAATGAGCGGACCAGTGAACCTTAAAACTGATCTCGCCATTAAAAATTTACCAAAAACCTATTTTAATAATTGAAGCAGTAGTGCTTCACCATGCACCCCGCCTTGAAAGCTCGTAAGACTTTCAACCAAAAGGTCCTCAGTAAAACGATGTCAAGAGCAACTTATAAACCTCGTAACAGATATACCCTAAATATTATGAAAATAAAATATACTGAAATAAGGTCCAATTCGTTATATTGGAAACCTACAAACATGCAATTTAAAGTTACGGTTAATTTTATCAAAATTACATATAAATAATATTTGATAATATCAATAATATAAATGAAATATATATTATGTTATGTTATAATGCAATATTAACATTACTGGTTTGGCAACGGATAGAGTTTGATGACCGGACGTTTGAAAAAACCATGTCTAGCTTTGACGGTAGCCACGCGAACGATCCCGTCGTGTCCAGGGAATGTAGCGGTAATAACCCCTACAGGCCAAGACAGAGGAGAAGCATTGTCCTGTCCAATTAATACGACAGTGCCAACTTCAATTGGACCATCCTTCTTCTGCCACTTCTGCCGAACTTGTAACGTATGCAAATATTCAATACGCCATTTTTTCCAATAGGAGGCAACTATGTTATCGAGAAAAAGTTTACGCTTTACGAGGTTGGTACATTCATCAGACAGATCTGATGCCGGTAAATATTTTAAAGGAGTAGACATTAAAAAATGTGCTGGCGTTAATATTTCAGGATAAGGATCAGAGCTAATGACGCCAAGAGGCCTCGAGTTCATGATGCCTTCAATCTGTATTAAAACAGTTTGCAACTCCTCATAAGTAAGCAGCTGATTCCCAATAACCCTAAATAAATGGGTTTTCAAGCTTTTAATATTAGATTCCCATAATGCGCCAAAATGTGGCGCTCTTGGCGGGAGAAGCCTCCACTCAATCCTGTGCTGCTCAAGCTCACGCTTCAAAACAGCATTGTGCTGCGAGTCAATTAATAATTTATAGATCTCATTTAATTGAGCACGAGCACCAACAAAGTTGGTGCCGTTGTCTGAGTACATGTAAGACACCGGACCACGGCGAGATATGAATCTCTTAAAGGCGGATAGAAAGCAATCAGTAGACAATTCCGTGACCAGTTCAATATGAACTGCCTTGGTAACAAGACAGACGAATAGGCATATATATGCCTTCTGCGCGTGTTGACCACCACGACGCGTTAAAATTATACGCATGGGACCAGCATAGTCCACGCCGGTATGGACGAATGCCTTAGCTACCGTTATACGGTATGAAGGAAGATCTGCCAGTTTCGGCATCGGATGAGAAGGGTTTACACGGAAGCATGCGTTACATTTACGGACTCGTGCCCTAATAACAGTTCTGGCATCTAATATCCAGTACCTTTGCCTAACGATGGACATCAGTAGTCCAGAGCCAGCATGACAGTACAGCTCATGGAAATGCGTAATAATAAGATTTACGACATGATCGTGTTTAGGCAACAAAGCTGGATGTTTAACCTCAAAAGGTAAATCAGAGCGTGAAAGACGCCCTCCAATAGAATTCCTTCTGTATCAATAAAAACAGACAAATTTTGTAATTTTTTAGACGGTAACTTATTCTTTTTAATTAAATTTAAGTCATCAGAAAAATAATAATTTTGTATTGCTTTAATTATAGCCCACTCAGCTGTTGCTAAACTTTGTACGTTACTGGAATTATTTTTAATTTTCTTAATAAAACGTAAAACGTATACTACAATTCTCAACAGTTTACTCCACGAGGATATACGTTGAGATAAATCATATAACACCGACGACTCAACTTGTATAGTCGCGATCATTACATTCGCCTTATGCTCTGGTAAATTACTTACATAAGAAGGCTCAAATTTACGAACAGGCCATTCACTAGCAGGCAAGTGAAGCCACGGTGGGCCATTCCACCAAAGGTTATGAGAAATTAATTGTGACGGCAGCATGCCACGAGAGACACAATCACTTGGGTTACCTGAACCCGACACGTGATAGAAATTATGCGGAGCTACATTTTCTTGACATTGGGCAACTCTGTTCGCTACAAAAATAGACCAACGATGTGGAGAAGAACAAATCCATGAAAGAGCTATGGTGGAATCTGAAAACGCATATACATCAGCTATTTCAACTCGGTCTAGGTACGAGTCGATTATGGTTTTTAATAATTTTGCCAGTAAGACAGCAGCACACAGTTTCAATCGCGCCAGCGTTGTAATTTTTGTCGGTGCCACCTTAGATTTTGCGCACAACAACCTGACCGATATGTTACCTGCCGCGTCAGTAGCATGCAAGTATATGGTACAACCGTAACCATTTAAGCTTGCGTCACAGAAACCCACGAGCATTACTTTGCTGAAACGAGTTACACCAATATGTCTAGGAATTCTAAGATTTGATAATAAAGGAAATTCTTGTGTAAGAACAGAGAAACGCCGGACTATGTCCACTGGCGGAGCCTGATCCCACCCAATCTTTGCGAGCCATAACTCTTTGATTAAAATCTTAGCATATAATATGACTGGAGCAACTAAGCCCAGCACATCAAATAAACGAGCTACAACGGAAAGAATATTTCTTTTTGTGCATTTCTCATGGATAGCTACAGTAGTGATAGAGAAGTGATCCTCAGTTGGATCCCACGATAAACCTAAAACTTTAGAGGAAGAAAATGAATTACTTTCATCGAAATTAATTGAATTCCGGTGAGAATCCGGTAGATTATGTAATAATTTGGATGAATTACTCGTCCATTTAATTAGATCCATGCACCCAGCCTTGAATAGAGAAATAAGATCATTAGCTAAAAGAACAGCTGTTTCCTCATCAGGCACTGAGTGGACAAGATCGTCCATATAAAATTTAGACTCTGCTATATTAGCAGTTGTAGGAAAGGAAGGGGCCATATCAATAGCTAGTTGACGCAATGTCCTCATAGCTAAGAAGGGGCTACATTTCAAACCGAAGGGAACTCGGTTGAATTGAAAAGTTGACACATTTTCACTCTTATGAAATCGAAATAATATACGCAAATATTTGCGATCAGCTACAGGCACACCAACTTGCAAATACATTTGTTGTACGTCTGCTGTCATTGCTACAGGAAACAGCCTGAAATTTAATAACAAAAGAAATAAATTGGCCTGTAAATTAGGACCGGAATGCAGGATATTAAGCGAAAACCCTGTGTGAGTCCTAGCACTAGCATCTAATACGATGCGAGGCTTGGGCTTGTCCTTACGAACAACGGCATGGTGAGGAATATAATATCCATCATCATTTAAATCTAAATCTGGAATTTTTGATAAATATCCTTTTTGTATATACTCATTAATAACAGTATTATAATTCTCACGTAGACCCGGTACCTGTTTGAACTTCCTTTCAAGGCACAAAAGGCGACGGTGTGCTATATTTCTAGAATTGCCTAGATTTTCTGGACTAACAGAAAATGGTAAAGCAACCGTGTAGCGGCCCTCATCGTCTCTTGCCACAGAAGTGACATACGCGTTCTCGCACTCAGTCTCTTCAAGACTCAAAAAACCCTTGGATGGTAACTCCTCCAACTCCCAGAACTTTTGCAAATCATCATTTAAGTCCTTCAAGGCGACAGCAGAAAACGATGGCTCGAAAGAATCGCAAGAAAAACGACTTTTGTAAGGGCAATCACCCATTAACACATATCCAAAGGAAGTTAACAAAGCAGGTGGGGCCTGAGACCCTGAGTCAATTTTTTGACCTAAATATATATAAGGAAACAATTGTGCACCGAGCACTATATCTATGTTACCAGGAATATTCCAAGTTAAATCCGCCATGCTAATATTATGCAAATAAGCCATGTCACATTTTTCAATAAAATGCGAAGGCAATTGATCAGTTATGCAGTCAACGACTAATGCATGTAAGCTATATTTATTATGGGGGCTAATCCTTGATACAATCTCGAAATCTACGTATCCGTAAATCGGCCGCGAGGACATACCAACTCCTCGAATGACAGAATTATTTAATGCGACAACGTGTAAATAAAGTTTTTTACAACAATCTAAAGTTATTACATGATTCTGTGAACCATTATCAATAAGACAACGAACTAAAGTCTTATCGTTACTACTATACCCCCTCGCATAGACTTGAGCAGTCGCTAAAAGTATTGTATTAGAATTAGCTTTAGAATTAGTACTCAAAGAAAGTGAAGGAGCATGCAAACAGGACGTTCTGTTCGCTTCATTACTCATTGGTACGTTCGAAAAGCGCGCGCAATCCGAGTCGACGCAAGCCGTATTGTTATCCTTAACACCGGTAGGTACTATCGTACGGCGCGAGACTGGTTGCTGCGAACTCGCAAGCGACGCAGGCGGCGCCGCGGTCAGCGGCGCAGACGCCGACGCGTCGGACGTTACCGGTTGCGGCACAAACGAACGAACACTCGACGGCTGTGACGTTTGAATATGCGTCCTAGTCGAATTGTTTTTATTTTTAAAATTATAATTTGTAGCAGCCAAATAAGGGTAAATAAATAATGTACACCCTGCTACTATTATAACGCAGAAGGCGAAGGTCTGAAGAAAATATTTATTTCCTATCTACCCCCGGCTACTGAAATACTGCGAGCTGCATATTGAAGCAAGATAATTCAACGTATAACGTCTCCGTTTAGAAACATGAAACAGCCGCAAATATCATCAGCGCCGCATCGTCTTCACATGCAGACTATCTTCTATTAATCTTCATGCATCCGACGACCATCTTCGAGCAAGTTTCTTCAACGCCGCAGTCGCTTCTTCCGAGTTCTTCTTGCTGTTCCGGAGATGTGTTCCGCGCCGTCGCCGCCCGCCGAGTGTGCGCGCGCGCTGTCCTGCGCGCTTTTATAAGACCGTCCGGCGGAGCATCTGCGAGAGGCCGCACACGAATCTGCACGACCGCCCGGCGACCGGCCCATCGTCGGTTAGAGCGCGACAGAACTATTATGCGTTTCGTCTGTTATTAACGATGTACATAATGTTTTAATAATATTATTATTATTTTAATCTCATTGGACAAAATTTATGTATTATAATTGGTTAAGAAAATAAAATTAATTGCTATTGGTCAATTGTAAGTTTAGCCAGGCATATAAATATAGGCAGGGGTGCTCAAATAAATCATTCCTATTCGCTTGCACATAGATCGCAATCAAGACCAGCAGTTTCATTTCTCAACCTTCTGAGCATCTTCTTTATTGGAGTCTGTTAATGGTGGACCCATACACCACCATCACAGTGGTGACCCCTGAACGAGCACCGAGGAGGAAGACCCTGTCTGAACACGAGGAGGAAGACCCCTGAACGAGCACCGAGGAGGAAGACCCCGCTACGAGCACCGCGGACTAAAATCCCTGGAGGAAAATTCCTGCAAGAGCGTCGTTGAGGAAAATCCCTGCAAGATCGCCGTGCAGTAAAATCCCTGCAAGGAAAATATCAAGAAGGAAGATCCACGCGTTAGAAACCCTATCAAGAGCATCGAAGGACTTCAGTACATAAAATCAGTGTAATCAAAATATCGTCATGGATCGAGAGCTGATTCTGCAGGAACTCGCGAAGCTATCAGCCGATATCGCCGCACTAAAAGCTACTCGCCAACAGTACAACGAACTTAATCAGCGCAGCCAGCAAACACGAAAACCATCCGTTCGTCGCGACCGCTCTGCAAGTGGAAGTCGTACAAGCTCAAGAACAAGATCTACCTACTGCTACTTCCATCGACGTTTCGGTTCCGAGGCAAGAAAATGCACAACGCCGTGTACATTCAAAAATAAAAATATGAAGCCAGAAAGCACCATCGAACATAGCACAGTAGGAGCCTGCGTAACAGACGGTAGGACACCTCGTCTTTTTGTCACCGATAAAAAAAGCAAACTTACCTTCCTTATCGACACCGGAGCGAATATCTCAGTATTACCGCCGAGACAAGGACAGAAGATGAAGCCACTGGAATTTCAACTCTACGCCGCAAACAATACGACCATTCCAACATATGGAGAGAAATCAATGGAACTAGATTTAAATCTACGCCGACCATTCAAGTGGAGATTTATCATCGCTAAAGTCAGTAAACCAATCATCGGTGCTGATTTTCTTCAACATCACCAGTTGATCGTCGACATCAAAAATAGAAGACTCATCGATGGGAAAACCAATCTTGCATCTCAGTCTTTCGTCCAAGCAACCAATCTACCCACAATAAGAAGCATAGATGTTCAACAATCATATCACAAGATCCTTGAAGAATATCCTGGAATCACAAGAATAACATCAATGAAATTAACACCGAAGCACGACGTTGAACATTTTATCGAAACCAATGGACCACCACTTCACTGCCGTGCACGTCCAATCGCACCACACCGATACGAGCAAGTTCGAAAGGAATTCGAAAACATGATCGAGCAAGGAATATGCCGTCCAAGCAAAAGCCCTTGGTCATCACCACTTCACGTCGTACCGAAGAAGAATGGAGAATTACGAGTTTGTGGAGACTACAGGAGACTGAACTCTATTACCACTCCTGACCGCTACCCAATACCGCGAGTCAAGGACTTCACTCATCAACTGTCAGACAAGACTATATTCTCCACCATCGATCTCAACCGAGCTTACCAACAAATAAAAGTACGTGATGAAGACATAGAGAAGACAGCAATAATTACACCAATGGGATTATTCGAATTTCCAAGAATGACACCAGGACTGAAGAACGCTGGTCAAACCTTTCAAAGATTCATACACGAAGTACTTCATGGACTCGATTTCGTTTTCGCATTCATCGATGATCTCCTTGTTGCAAGCCCTGATGAAGAAACGCACGAAACACATTTACGCACCGTGCTACAGAGGTTAGAAGAAAATGGAATCACAATCAACCCTTCGAAATGCATATTTGGACAACAAGAAGTTCAATTTCTTGGTTTCACCGTCAGTAAGGAAGGAATCAAACCGCCTACTGAAAAGGTCAGAGCAATCGTCGATTATGCGAAACCAAAAACAATCGAAGAACTAAGAAGATTTCTTGGAATGATAAATTTCTACAGAGATCACATACCTAAAGCCGCTGAAATTCAAGCACCACTTCACGCCTACCTTCACAACACTAAGAAAAAAGATAAAACGTCAATCGAATGGAACAACGAAGCCACGAAGGCATTTGAAGCTTGTAAAGTTGCGATACAAAATGCAGCTTTACTCGCTCACCCATCGCACGAAGCAACCCTTGCTATCTTCAGCGACGCGTCCGATTTGTCAGCGGGAGCTGTACTACAACAATATATCAATGGGAAATGGCAACCACTTGGCTATTTTTCGAAGAAATTCTCCGATACTCAACGTAACTACAGTACATTCGACAGAGAGCTACTCGCTATCTACATGGCTATCAAACATTTTAGAAAAACGTTCGAGGGTCGAAACCTGATCGTTTTTACCGACCACAAGCCATTAACATATGTACTTCAGAAGAAACCATCACCATCGGAAACACCACGAAGAGCAAGACAACTCATTTTCATCAGTGAATTCACGACCGACATACGTCACATCAGTGGGAAGGACAACATAGTCGCCGACGTACTCAGTCGCATACCAATCGACAGTGTAACGTGCCCTACATCAATCGACTATCGCAAGATCGCCGAAGCGCAAGAAAGAGATAGCGACAACATTAAGAAACTATCGAAGCAAAGTAACTTGTCCATCAAGCAAGTTACAATACCAATGACTCATCTACCTATCTACTGTGAAGCCTCAACGTCAACCATGCGACCATACCTACCAGAAGAATGTCGTCGCGAAGTCTTCAATGCACTACACAACATTAGTCATCCAGGTGTTAGAACAACAAGAAAACTCATCACTGAAAAATTCTTTTGGCCTTCAATGCAAGTGGATGTTGGAAACTGGGCGAAGCAATGCATTCAATGTCAAAAATGCAAAGTACATAGGCATACATCAAGCAGCCTAGCTTCATTTCCACCTACGGAGAGATTTGAACACCTGCACGTTGACATCGTTGGACCATTACCTACGTCACCGCAAGGACATCGATATCTCGTAACAATGATCGACAGAACAACAAGATGGCCAGAAGCAATTCCCGCCGATGATATTTCAGCTGAATCCATCGCGAAAATAATATATGAAAATTGGATTGCTCGTTTTGGATCACCTAAAACCATCACAACGGATCAAGGAAGAAATTTCGAAAGCAACCTATTTCTCAAACTCCTTCAAACAATGGGTATACAGAAAACACGCACAACTGCATACCATCCGCAAGCAAACGGAATAGTCGAACGATGGCATCGTACATTGAAGACCGCACTCAAAACTCGTTTATCTCAACATACAAAGTGGATTGATGAGCTACCTACAGTGCTATTGGGACTACGAGCAACACCGCGTGCAGACACTAGTCTTAGCGCCGCTCAGTTAACTTACGGCCGCAGCATAAGACTACCGTGTGACTTTTTCACTTCAACATCGTCAAACAATCAAGAAATGAATTACGATTTTGTAACTCAACTACAAGGATCGATAAACAATGTCTTATCGTCGCAACACATATCATCACATGAAAACAAGAAATCTATATTCATTCATCAAGATTTGAAAACATGCAAACAAGTCTTCGTAAGAAACGACGCGGTGAAAAAACAATTTCAACCTACCTACGATGGACCTTATAAAGTCTTAGAGCGAGATAGCAAGACTTTTAAATTACAAATACCCGGAAGGAAATCTACTGTAATATCAATCGATCGACTAAAGCCTGCCTATATTATTGACGAGGATACTTTAGAGGACTCATCATCATCATTATCATCTCAACCACCAGCGAGGAAGCTTGAAAACCCATCATCTACAACATCAACCCATATCAAACCTATATTGAAAACTACAAGACATGGGCGAGTCGTCAAGCCTCCTGTACGCTTTCGCTAGGGGGAGAGTGATGTAGCAGCCAAATAAGGGTAAATAAATAATGTACACCCTGCTACTATTATAACGCAGAAGGCGAAGGTCTGAAGAAAATATTTATTTCCTATCTACCCCCGGCTACTGAAATACTGCGAGCTGCATATTGAAGCAAGATAATTCAACGTATAACGTCTCCGTTTAGAAACATGAAACAGCCGCAAATATCATCAGCGCCGCATCGTCTTCACATGCAGACTATCTTCTATTAATCTTCATGCATCCGACGACCATCTTCGAGCAAGTTTCTTCAACGCCGCAGTCGCTTCTTCCGAGTTCTTCTTGCTGTTCCGGAGATGTGTTCCGCGCCGTCGCCGCCCGCCGAGTGTGCGCGCGCGCTGTCCTGCGCGCTTTTATAAGACCGTCCGGCGGAGCATCTGCGAGAGGCCGCACACGAATCTGCACGACCGCCCGGCGACCGGCCCATCGTCGGTTAGAGCGCGACAGAACTATTATGCGTTTCGTCTGTTATTAACGATGTACATAATGTTTTAATAATATTATTATTATTTTAATCTCATTGGACAAAATTTATGTATTATAATTGGTTAAGAAAATAAAATTAATTGCTATTGGTCAATTGTAAGTTTAGCCAGGCATATAAATATAGGCAGGGGTGCTCAAATAAATCATTCCTATTCGCTTGCACATAGATCGCAATCAAGACCAGCAGTTTCATTTCTCAACCTTCTGAGCATCTTCTTTATTGGAGTCTGTTAATGGTGGACCCATACACCACCATTACAAATTATTATCATTTTTTTTGTCAAAATGTAATAAGGAATGATGCAATTTATTCTTACAAATTTTACAGTTAGGAGACACTGAACAAGCAGAAACGGAATGTAAAATACTAAGGCAATTTACACAACCCTGTTTCGACTTAATAAATTCGAATCGTAACTTCGGTGATTTCATATTTTTAAACTGAAAACATTCGGAAAGTGTGTGATCCATCTTATTGCATAGAACACAAGAATGCGAAGTATTGTTATTATGTGAAGCATAATAACTACTATTTTCAATATTTTCAATACTCGAAACAAACGCATGACCGCGCTCGGCAGAAGCCCTCTGCTTATTATTATATTGTCTCGTGCGAGGATAAGATAAGGAACTCAAATCGCTCGCGTGCGAACTTGATTTTGTATAAATGAAATCAAATCCTGATATGAAGGAAAATCTTTGTCACTAACTGACATTTCAAACGCTTGAATAACTTGAACGTCCATCTTTTTAAGTGCACAATGCAATAAAATAAAATCGGTTAAATCCGGTATATTTAGTTGTTTTAAGGCCAAAATAGATGCCGAATATTTTTCAATGAAAGAGTCGAGACTATTAGACGTATTTTGGCATTTTTTTAAGTTTAATATATTATTTAAATAATGCGTACCTAATGCGCGTTTATCTTGATACTTATTCACAAGGCTATCCCAAATCACCTTATAAGTGTCACCCGTAGGTACGACACCAGCTAGGAATTTTTGTGCATTATGTGTAAGTTTACCTACTAAATATTGCACACGTTGCGAGTCCGACAATTGCAAGTTATCATGAATGTTAGATTTGAACGATTCATAAAAAATAGGCCAGTTCTCGGTTTTACCGTCAAAACTAGGCAGTTCAATCGGCGGCAACTTTACATTATTTTGTAATATTTGTGAATTATTATTGATGATTAAACGAACTTACCTGTAAGTGAAGTTCAATCCCAATTATTCGAGAGCTTCGTTCGAAGATATTAGCATAGCAATACTTGTAGTAGCCACGTACCGCCCGCCATTTCGCACTGAATTTTAGAGGTAGATAAAAAATAAAACATGAAATTATCAATTTTTGTAGGGTAGATTTGTAAAACCTCACTTAGCTGGGGCGCTCTCCTCCTCGGTTCGTCATTCAGTTCAGAGATTTGCTGAGCTGTTTCATGTTTCACGACTAGGGGTGTAGTGTATATGACATGTACACTAGGGAGGGAGGGATGCTAATATCTTCGAACGAAGCTCTCGAATAATTGGGATTGAACTTCACTTACAGGTAAGTTCGTTTAATCATCAATTATTCTTCGAGTTTCGTTCTCGATATTAGCATAGCAATACTTGTAGACGTTTAGAGAAGGTAGTCGTGAAACTAATGATGTTATTAGCTTATCATTATTTTTAATTGTAATAATGATAGCAATATTTTACTCTTTAATTTCAATCTATTGAACAATATATTGGTGACAACAGTATATACTTATGTAATACCGTATATATAACACACTCGGTAATTATGCTACTGATAAGTAGTTAACTGTATTTGCTATGAACATGACGAGTGTAATGTTAACCGAATAAAGTGGAATATCCACTGAATTCTGCAATTTTTATGTAAAATATTCATTAAAATATTTAAGGATAATAAGTAAATTGCTTAAATGAGGTAAATATAGATTTGGCAATATTATCGATAATATATATGGTATCCTTTCTATGTAACCCTTGCCAGTACTAAGAGAGTAAGTAATTTGATGATAATAAAATTGTGTTGACTGAAATTTGTTCTTTCCCGAAAGATCCATTTTTTTTGTAGCTTTTGGTCACACTACTACAGCGAGTGTAGCAACGAAAGCAGCAACTATGTCGCCAACCATAAGTAATTCCAAACCTGTAAGTAGGAATAAAAATTATGTATAAAAACACTGTTTTAATTAAAACATTATCTATCTATATATGTATATAAAACATAAAACGTTTGTACGGATGTTTTCTATAGACTGTGAAACCATCCAACCGATATGCCTTAAAATGGTTTCATTTGAAAGGCAATAATCCGAAAGTGGTTTGAGGCCACTAAAATCCATCCATTGATAAAGTAGATTTTCCATTTTTCCCATACAACAATTTGAACAGATTGTTAACCCAAAAAACACTGATGTATAATTGTTATCAGAGATTTTGTAAGTGTAGTGGAACACACAGAGCATCCACCAGTCCTTATAAAAAACGAAATCAATGTATTGACTTCTTTTAGAGTTCGGCCGAAAATCACATGAAATATATGTGCTGTAAAAAATACTAAATTGAATAAAATTGGATATTTTTATGTTCTAAATTAATTAGTATTTAAGTAGAAGGCCGCAATGAAAATATTTTCTATAGAAAAATATATAAAATATAATCCTTATTTGTCTAGACTGATTTGACCAATTAGCAAGGACCTGGGTGAACTGCGGTAACCTTATGATCTGTAGAATTAAAACTTGTGTGAAACAATAAGGGAAATTCGATTACAAAGTATTGTAAGGATAAAATTGTTTTCGTGGCGAATTGACGATACGCAAACTGCTGTTTTCCATCACATATGCAGTAATATGCGTAAGCAGTTGGGATGTTTTTATAAGTGAAACAATATCCGGACTTCAATCCGGTAATGAAGAATAAAATGCAAACAGAACATAAAGAAAATGTATTTTATATTAACTTAATAAACATTTCACATAGAGCACATGTTGTAGGAACAAAAAGACCAAACCAAATGTAGAAAGAATAATAGCAATAGGGACGAGCGCTGTTCTAAATTTAAACGTTTAGGGTTGTGCCCAATTACTTAACATCCTCTCCTGGACACAAACCCATTAGCCTAGTAAACACTTCATGCTTAGGGCGATGTGGAGCTTTTGTAAGCGCATCTGCAACCATGTCTTCAGACTTCACATATTTTACAGATACTTGTTTGGCTGTGATTTTCTCTCGTACGAAATGGTAGCCAACATCTATATGTTTGCTTCTTGCTCGATAGCCTTCAGCACCTGAAAGACTGATAGCACTTTGATTATCACAATAGATCAGTATAGATGTACCTGCAAAATCTGGACAAATCTCTTCCTCCAATTGCTTCAGCCACAGTGCTTCCTGGATACATGAAGTTAATGACATGTATTCTGCTTCGGTGCTTGAAAGTGAAATGGTTTGTTGTTTTTTACAACACCAACTAATGGCAGCACCCTGGAAAAGAAATAGGTATCCTGTGCAGGATTTTCTGTCTTCTCTGTTACTTGCCCAATCGGCATCACAAAAGCCAACAATATTGTTTTCATTTGGTGTAAATAACAATGCAAATTTTATTGTTGCTTTCAGGTATCTTAAAACTCTCTTTAGTGCCGACCAATGTTGTGAAGTTGGCTGGTGATTGAATCTGCTTAGCATGTTAACTATATAGGCTATGTCAGGCCTAGTCCCTTGAGACAAATAAAGAAGACAACCAATGGCCTGTTGATACGGTTTGTCGTTTAGTATATCTTCTCCCATCTTTGCTTTTACAAGTTCTACATTTGCATCACACGGTGTCCATACCGGCTTGCAATCATTCATATTAAATCTGGATAAAATTTTCTGTATATATATTGATTGATCTAGTGATATATTATTTCCTTTTTTTGTTATCCGAAAACCAATAAATTGCTTAGCTTCTCCCATATCCTTCATATAAAAATTTTCTTTTAATTTATTCTTTATCATTTCTCCTGTACTAATATTATTAAAAAAACAGAGTATGTCATCAACATATATAGTGACAAAAAGTATATCAGTTTTTTTTATAAACCTGTAATATACACATGGATACATCTTTGAGCGTGTCATTCCAATCTCTAATAAGACATTGTTTAGCTTTTGATTCCACAGTCTGCTAGCTTGCTTAAGACCGTATAAAGACTTATTTAGCCGGCAAACTTCTTCTCCTTGCTCAAATAAAGGTGGTTGAGACATGTATATTTCTTCATCTATATCTCCTTGAAGGAATGCAGACACAGCGTCCAGTTGATGAATATTCATTTTATACTTTGTAGCCAATCCAAGTAGGTATCTCATGGATGTATGTCTAACAACCGGTGCATATACATCATTGTAATCTATACCATGCTTCTGTTGACAACCCTTTATAACGAGACGGGCTTTATATTGGATGACATTTCCATTTTGATCCACCTTGGTCTTCTAAACCCATTTACATGGTATAACCTTTTTTTTAACAGGTAAGTCAACTAATGACCAAGTATTGTTGTCAATTAATGATTTGTATTCAGCTTCCATGGCGGTAGTCCATTCTTTTGCGTTATTGCTTTTCATTGCTTCTTCTACACTCTGAGGATCATTGTTTAATAGACTTGGTGCGAAATCAACATTAAAGCACATGTAGGATGCAGAACTTTCAAGACTATCTTCATAGTTTACCTTTAGGCGACGTGGCCTTAAATTTATTCTAAATTCAGGAGGAGTGTCAAAGCTTTCATCATGTATGTAAGTTTCATCTACGTTGTCATATTTTGTTGCAGTTGGACTGGAATCAACAGAAACTTCTTCATCTCTTTCTTTAACATTCTCAATCATAGGTATTTCTTCATTTTTGTTGTCTTTATTTTTATTCATAGTATTTTTATTTTCAATATCATTAATTTCTGTTTTTGTTTCAGATGGAGTAGTACAGATCATATCTCTTTTAATATTTTGTTCAAGAAATACTACATCTCTACTCATGATACATTTCTTAGTTTTCGGATCAATAAATCTATATCCTTTTGTACACTCTGAGTAACCAACAAAAATAAATTTACGTGATTTTGCATCCAATTTCTGCCGCTTTTCTTTTGGTACGTGAACCATTGCGCTACACCCAAACACACGTAAGTGACTCAAATCTGGTTGTTTGCCCGTCCATACTTCTTCTGGTGTGATATCTGAAAGGCTACGTGTTGGTGAGCGGTTGATAATGTAAGCTGCTGTAGAAACCGCTTCAGCCCAGTAATCATTCTGTAAATCAGCATTGAATATCATGCACTTAGCACGCTCAATAAGAGTACGGTTCATACGTTCACTTAAACCATTTTGTTCAGGTGTATATGGGTTTGACGTTTGATGCAAAATTCCATGTTTTTGTAGAAATAAATCAAAATTTCTATTGATGTACTCTTTACCATTATCACTTCTTATAACTTTTATCTTTTTATTCAATTCATTCTCTACACGATTCTTAAACTCAATAAATTTTTCCAATACCTCGGCTTTACTTTTTATAAAATACACAAATACTTTGCGTGAATAATCATCAGTAAAGGTTGTGAAATACCTGGCACCACCAAATGAAGCAACTTGCATCGGACCACAAACATCTGTGTGGATAAGCTCTAGCAGTTCACTTGCCCGGGAACCACTCGCTGGAAATGGCTGTCTGGTCTGTTTTCCTTCGAGACAAGAAATACATATACAACTTTCCTTCTGCTGAGACAAATTTACACCAGTAGCACAGTTTGGTATTTTATTAACATCTTTAAAATTCAAATGACCCATACGTTGGTGCCACAAGTAGGTATCGGTCTCTGTTACTGCTGTCATTGCTAATATTGTTTTAGTGTTGGCATTTAATCTATATGCATCATTTATAAGATTTGCATTGGCTATTTTTTGTCCATTAAGCTCATTTATTGAGCAGCCATTTTTGTCAAACTTTACTCTATAGCCATTTTTTATTATTTTACTAACTGACAGTAAATTAGTTGATAGTTCTGGAATGAAAAGAACATTCCTCACCTGTATAGATTTGTTACAGCCATCCGGAGTCGGTACGTGTATTGTTACATTACCACAGCTTTCGACATTTAACACTTTGTTGTCGGCGATCCTTATATTTCGTACAGGTGGAGGAGTCTCATCTTCCAGCCACTCTCTATGCATGGTCATATGCGCTGAAGCGCCAGAATCCACATACCAATGTGTACTATCATCCAACTTCATTGCTGAGAAAGCTGCTACAAAACCGTTTTCCTCATTTTTGTTTTCTTTATTATTATTTTTTTTTATACCAACAATTTTTGCTCATATGGCCAAATTTATTACAATAAGCTTTTCAATGGAAACCATCGTATTATTTGCCATTTTGGCGCTGAAAAATTTTTCTGAAAAACAGAAAGACGACGACCAAACAATGGTTACTAAGCAACCGTTTTATAATTTTATTTCGAAGAAAAATTTTGAACAATTTATTAAATCTATTATTCTCAGGAGGCTGGGCCCATAACCTGAAGAATAAAATGCAAACAGAACATAAAGAAAATGTATTTTATATTAACTTAATAAACATTTCACATAGAGCACATGTTGTAGGAACAAAAAGACCAAACCAAATGTAGAAAGAATAATAGCAATAGGGACGAGCGCTGTTCTAAATTTAAACGTTTAGGGTTGTGCCCAATTACTTAACAGGTAACGATAGTGTGATTAGTTAAGTATATAATACCCAAAAATAAAATTACTCAATGTTAAAAAAAATATGGGTGGAGGCCATTAAGAAACAATCTCATTGTTAAGTTTATAGGATGACCGATATACATATAGGCGGACCGCAGTCGTAAGACTTGAATATAATAAAATCAAACCACAATACCCTAAGTGTACCTCCGTCCTAGAACTGACACCTGCAACATTAAAAACAAGTAAGTAAAAAATAAGTACGTTGAGAGTACGTACTCGTATATTGTAATCCACGAGAACTACTGGCGACAAACTGCTTCGCAGTTTGACAGACGTGTAAAGCATGCAATTGTACTTGTTTGTTGAAATAAATAAATAATAAATACATTATTTTTTGTCTTATTTTACAACATCATTTGATGGCAAAGTTTACCGCTCATTTGTTGAGTATAATGTTGTCATAGTGATAATGTCTGGTTACTTTGGAGGCGGAACCCCGTTGTTGAGGCATGCACATAAGGAGCATAACATTGTATAATTATACAATCTGCGGTATACATGTATGTTTTGCATGTATAGAAAATGTTTGTATCTCTAGCCTAGTATGCAAAAATGAATCAATCGTCCGCTAGCACGGAAATATTCAAAAATACGCAATAATCAAAATTTTTACTTTTAATGAAGCAACAAATAAATTAACTAATACATTAAGCAATGGTTAATACAATTAATCGTACATATACAGGGGGTATACAGTAGTATACCTACTATTTGTAATTGCATTATCATTGACCGGCAGGCCAACCAGAAAATAATTCACTCAAGTTTGTTTATTATTATTAAGTAGAAAAAAGACAACTGTTCCGTACGCCTCAGTAAGTTAAAAACCCGTTGAAAATATTAGCTATAGGTACTAAGCCAAACGGTATGTACCTACGGTGTACAAACAGGATGTAGCTTAGTATTCTCTTCAATTCGGCTGAAACTGAACAACTGATCACATCAATTTATAAGAGTTTATAAAAACTTGAATTAAGTTGTCCTCAGATATTCAAATATAATTTGAAATTCGGAATTAGTACTCATAATTTCATATGCCCATATAGGTACCAATTTGTACACATACATTTATTAGTTTACTTTCAGTCTAATTAAATCCATACTACATTATATTTCAATGTCTGAATCGTTATTGTCTTTTTTATTGAAACATGTGCGATGTTATTGTACTTATAATTAGGTACATTTATGTCAATTGCTCCACGATGACATAAGAATGGTATGTTCCCGAATTTATCAATAAGAGAATCTTTCGTGAATCAACAATAGATTTGATAGATAAAATCTCTTAGTTTTATTATTATTATATATCCATTTAGAACTTACGTCTACGGCTGACAGTTTTAAGCGGTTTTTAGGCTGGCTTTGTGTGAGAGTCACATGCATCAGACCAGCAGGTCGAACAATTTTTACGCCCCTTACTGCGGTTGTCGGAAACATTACTGAAAAGTTACTGTTGCTTAAGGGCCTGATGACAGGCTTAGCTGGTTATTGAATCGCAGACTTTATGATCAAAGAGGAATTTAATTCACAAGCCACGAAAAAAAACGGCGTCACCAACGCGTTGTCAACAGAATAGACAGCTACTGTTGTTAAGGTATCACCGTCGGTATTCAGTACCACCGTAACAGTGGTGCGGTTAGCAAAAAACTTTTAAAAGTTGATATTATAATAATTGTTATAACAACTTCACACTACTTCGCCGTCGGCGATAACACTCCGGTGAACTTCAAAGTTCTAGATCGATGAAAGTAGTGCAATTGTCACCCCGATAAGCGCGTCGACGAAGGTTTTTGGCAGTACTAAGATGCAATTTGCAGTTGGCGAGAGAATCCCCTTGGTTCGTGTAAATTGTAAATGGTGTTGGGTTTAAATGAACCTGTTACGTTTACATTTATTGTGAAAAAAATAAGTAAATAAATAATATACAGCTATTGCTCGTTGAACAGAAATCCTTCGCAGTTTCATGCGAATAAATAAGTACTTGTTTCAGTTCACCGTATGTTTTCCAGCGTGACGTGAGTTCCTTCAGAAATATATATGTAAGTATATTTTTTTTTGTTTGAGTAAACAGTTACCCCAAAGGTAGATCCAGTTATCAAGTACTTTGTTCAACGAATAGCGTACAGTATTAGTTCCGTATGGAATATACGCTAATCAGCTGCATAATGCGGTGAAGATTTTTTCTGGAACACATGTGCAATGTCGTGGAAATACCCCACAAATAGATCCGAATTGCGAGTACTTCTTGTTGCAGTTGTCTGCGTCACACGGTGAGGATTCTTCATGGAATACATGTACAGTGCAGAGGAAATACCCCACAAGTAGATCCGAATTGCGAGTACTTCTTGTTAAAGTTATCTGCGTAACACGGTGAGGATTCTTCATGGAATACATGTACAATGTAGAGAAAATACCCCACAAGTTGATCCGAAATGCGAGTACTTCTTGTTGCAGTTGTCTGCGTAACACAGTGCGGATTCTTCATGGAATACATGTACAATGCAGAGGAAATACCCCACAAGTAGATCCGAGTTGCGAGTACTTCTTGTTGCAGTTGTCTGCGTGACACTGTGAGGATTCTTCATGGAATACATGTACAATGCAGAGGAAATACCCCACAAGTTGATCCAAATTGCGAGTACTTCTTGTTGCAGTTGTCTGCGTAACACGGTGAGGATTCTTCATGGAATACATGTACAAAGCAGAGGAAATACCCCACAAGTAGATCCGAATTGCGAGTACTTCTTGTTGCAGTTGTCTGCGTAACACTGTGAGAATTCTTCATGGTATACATGTACAATGCAGAGGAAATACCCCACAAGTAGATCCGAATTGCGAGTACTTCTTGTTGCAGTTGTCTGCGTAACACTAATTCGAATGTAATGCGAGCAGTGAACCCACAGGAGTCCCCAAAGGACAATCCGATTATGTTTTGTATTTATATACTATTTCGATATAAATTCATTACGGAATACTAGTACTAGTACATACTAGCGATGGAAGAACCCTATAGGTAATTATTGTTAGAAGGTACTTTTTTATTTTTCTTTCCTTCTAAATAAGAAGGGCTTCAAAAGAAAACCCGATTAGGTTTTGTATTTGTACACTACTGCAATATAAATCCCTTATGGAATACATATACTAGCTATTAACAGGTACTTTTTTATTTAGAATCCTTCAAAGGATAACCCGATTGTTTGTATTTATATAATGTTGCAATATAAATTGATAACTTCCTTACGGAATACATTTACTAGCGACGGAAGAACCCCACAGGTAATTCCGGTTAGCAGGTATTTATTTGGAAGCCTCCCAAGGACAATCCAGTTATATATGGTATTTAAATAATATTGTAATATATTTTTCATACGAAAAAACACGTGCTAGTAATGGAGAAAAAAAGAGGAATCCTTGAAGGTATCCATATAAAAACCATATATTCACTGATATATAACAGATATTCTGTTTCTGCTTCGTAATTGCGTGTAAATTCCTTGCGAATTACATTTGCAAGCAATTTTTAACCGACTACTAAAGTAGGGTTATTTATGATTTTAAGTTACTTGCTGTATTCTTTAAATACTGGAATCCACCTACCTGCTGATTACAAGCGTTGATGAATTTCCTGTACGGATCCAACGATACACACTGCAGATCACTTTTACTTAGGTAAATTTTTCGTTCTAAACTTTTTATTCTTTTACACAAGTAATTGATTTCTTCCTGACTATTAAACTATATTTTAAGCATTTCACTTTTAACTTCAATTTTGCGCCCGTGCGAAACAGCGAAGCACTGAAACGTGAATGACGAACCGAGGAGGAGAGCGCCCCAGCTAAGTGAGGTTTTACAAATCTACCCTACAAAAATTGATAATTTCATGTTTTATTTTTTATCTACCTCTAAAATTCAGTGCGAAATGGCGGGCGGTACGTGGCTACTACAAGTATTGCTATGCTAATATCGAGAACGAAACTCGAAGAATAATTATTAGTAGCAGGAACGGACGAGGAGTCTGAACTCAAGATTTTATTTCTAACTCGCTTGATTCTGAGATATAACTCCTCAAAGCTAATTAGATCGTTATAATTCGGTTTGTCATCTATGGATAAATTTAATTCGTTAATTTCATCAATCAAGAGCTCAAACTTCTCGCGAGACTCATTGATAAGTTCCGATTCCGCCATAAACTGTTCATTTGAACGAGAATCAAAGCAAGAAATGTTCTTTGATAAATTATAAACGCTATTAATCCGAGAAAATAACGTCTCCTTCTTACAAATAAGTATTTTTAATTTCGACTCCATATCTAATTCGCTTTTCTTCTGTTTCGACATTATTTTGCCAAGATAACAAGTAGCGGTTGAATGAAGTAATACCTAGGCAATGAATATACCCAATATTGTATATTAGTAGTAAAATATACGTAAATTATATTATTTTAGTGAATAGACACAATATTATACGAGTACGGCTATAAGTACCTATATACTATCTACGCTTCGATAAGTATGACAACGTCAGTAGGTTTCAAAAAATTATGAACGAAGAATGTTCGAGACTGTCTTTGACGTAGATGACACAAAGAACTGTAACCTATGTCCAATCAATATCGCAACACACCGTTCTTACAATAAATAAGCACCAATATTACGTACTTACTTATTTAGGTATTCTGGAATACGTACCGAGTATATAATATAGGTACTAAATAGTATGTACCTACTTACGTACGCTTCCAAATAAATGTAGAATGTACTAAGATTATGTACCTACTATGTTTATTAAGCAATATACTATACAAGCTACGTACTAATAATTATGTACGAAGTTATATAGCAATTACAATGTACTAAGACATATGTACTTTTATGGAACAAACTATGTATGAATAAATAATAAAGTTATGCACTGAACATCGTTTTATACTGGAACGATCCGGCTCGATAATGGACCAAATTTAGTATGGTGGCGCGTGAGCGTGTAAATAGCTACACGGCCGCGTACTTGCGTACAATTGAAATTATTTATTTAACCTATAGATAATGGCTGAAGATCAGCTAAAGCGCAACTGGATCCACTCACCCTGCTCCGTCCTGATATGAATTCCACGCAGTCCGAGGTAGAAGATGAGGTGGTGACGCTGTAGCCGGCCGGCGCGATTATGGATGGATAATCCGTCGTTTGTGGTGCTTCTCCAGATCACGCACTTTACTAGTATATATGTAATTGAAGGGTGCACCCTATACTTGAGAAACTTATTGATTCACCAATTGATCATGAATTTAATTTTATAGCACATACTCGTAATGTGACGGGTAACTCGTAGCAACGGATAACATCTTTTTTCGTCTTCACTTCGTCGCGGATATTTCAATCAGGACTCCTAACACCATCTAGCGGCGCTAGGAAGCACTCTAATAAGCGGACCAGTGAACCTTAAAACTGATCTCGCCATTAAAATTTTACCAAAAACCTATTTTAATAATTGAAGCAGTAGTGCTTCACCAGTCTTACTATCAAAAATACCTTTTGCCCTTTGATAGAATAATTTTAAATGTAAGGAAACAATAAAAACAAGTAAAAATTTAAATCATTTATTTAAAAAAAAGAGTTATTAATTTATAACATTTTTGAAATGACCGCCATTGGAGTTAATACAGGCTAAGGCATGACATAATGACATCCTTTGACTCGTTATTTGCACTTCGAAATGTTCGCTCCTATTTCTGTCGCATCAGCATCAATGTCGCATAGGGCATTTTTCCAACTTTTTAGCGAAATTAAATAAAAAAGGGTAATTTTTTTGAAAAAAATTTCAGTTAATGTCTTTAAAAATATGACCTAATGAAAGAACCTAAACGAACATTTACTTTTTCTAAATAAACATCAAATTTACAGAAACGGCTCAAAGTTTGCTCCGCCTTGCTCAATACACAACCTCACTCGTCGGGATATGGCTTATGTGGCATTTCGCACTATCGTCGCTGTTAGTGATGTGAAAACCGATCTAACACGCTGTTCCATTTCGGCAACCGTTGGGAAATCGGAAAAATACACTCTGTCCTTCACATAACCCCACAAAAAGAAGTCAAACGAGCAGGCCATAGCTCCGGTCCCCCGCGGCCGATCCATCCTCGTGGAAAGCGAACGTCAAGATATTCTCGTACGTTGCGAGCATAATGTGCCGGAGCTCCATCATGCTGAAACACCATGTTTCTTTGATTCTCAAAGTAATCCCAGTCAGCCACAGGCAAGTCGTCAATCGCCTCTTCGAATCCCGTTTGTAAAAACGTTACATAGTTGCTACGGTTCAGACGTGTTGGCATAATGACGGGACCGATAACATGCCCGTGACGCCAGCCTACACATTCAGCCGCCACTGATGTTGGAATCTGCCCTGCTGTGAAGCATGTCGATTCACGTGAGCCCAAACGTGATCGTTATGCATATTTGAAAGTCCTGACCTCGTGAATGTTGCCCCGTCCGTCCAAAGAACATAGTTTACGTAATTAGGGTTTTCCTCTAACTGCCTGAGGTACCACTCGTAGAAGTTCCTCCTGGGTGCAAAATTGGAGGGTATCAGCTCCTGTGTATGGCAATAGTGATAAGGGTGACGATTCAGAGTGACGATTCAGACTGAGTTCAGAAATCATACGATAGCAGTCATCGAGCTAATTGTCTTATATACAGCCAGTGTGTAGGCCACAGTAGCACAAAACTGTGCAGATAGATTAACAATAATATTCGCCATTAAAATCGCCAGGGCACTTAGGACTATCTCACTAATCTCCGCTATCACTCTAGGTCAAATACTCCCATTTAATTTAAGAGCAAAAGAAGCTTTGATTACCTGCCAGACAACCCGATTGAGAAGAGAGTGAGCCTACGCCTGCTTCCACCACCAGGAGAGAGGAACCCAATTACTCATGACATCATCACAACATAAGAAGAAATTGACAACCTAGGGAATAACACCCACCTACTATTCACCGATGGCAGCAAAATCGACCAGAAAGTTGGTGGAATTATCTCATGGTGGAAATTCGGGAGCTAAATGAGATGTACTAGCTTCAGACTGAACAATTACAACTCGTTGTATCAAGCTGAGATCGTAGCCATCCAAAGAGCAGTGAGTTTGGAATTGCAACACGCACCTGGGGAAGACATAAAAATAATAAGTAATAATAATAATAATAATAATAGCACTTTATTTCCTCTTACAAAAGATTGTTACTATGCTTACATCATATGAATTTTATAGGGTTAATATAAAGTTTGTAAGAGGCTGGAGTCCGCACTAGGATAGCCTGTATTACAGATCTCCAGGCCCTCACCCCAGAGCAATGGAACTATATAATCATTTTACATTTCGAAATGCATAACGTAGAGGAAGATTATGTTAACTTTAGATTTAATTAAATTTACATTTACTATTTTACTATTTACCTGCAGTGTTTTCGTGTGTGTGTGTGTGTGTGTGTGTGTGTGTGTGTGTGTGTGTGTGTGTGTGTGTGTGTGTGTGTGTGTGTGTGTGTGTGTGTGTGTGTGTGTGTGTGTGTGTGTGGGTGTAAGTTTGTGTATGTGTGTTGTGTATGTGTGTCTTGTGCGTGAGTTTGTTAGTGTCTGTGAGACATATATATGTAAGTTTGAGAGTTGATTTCATTTATGATATAACTGCCAATAGTTTTTCAGTAGTTTCGTAGTTAAGTGATTGAAGCCATTTTTGAGTTTTAGCTTTACATTGAAATTTCGGGAGTGGGTATATGTTTAATTCTTTATTTATCTTGTTATATAAGTGCGTTCCCATGAAACAGTAAAATTTGTGTGAAAAGTTAGTATTGAGTGCTTGGGACCGACAAACTGCATACTTTCGTCTTTTTGCGAGAATATTGTTATCAAATTTCATTTCGGTATGTTTCCTTAAAATAGAAAGCAGAATAAAAAGTTGCCGGACCGTCAGAACATTACACTGACTGTACAGCTTCTGTGTAGGAAAGGAGAAAGGAAGGAATGATGCTACTTTAAGCACGGATCGCTGACCACGCTCGAGTTTTAACATCAGTGTCTTGGACGCTCCACCCCAAGAGGTTATACAATAAGTAAGGAGCGGTTGGCACAACGCAAAGTATACCATATTGATAACTTTTTTATCAGTCACATGACGTAGGCTTTTAAAAATGTAAATAAGTTTACGTATTCTTGAAGAGAGGGCATCGATGTGTTGTTTAAAACTGAGTGTACTATCTATTATCACTCCTAAGTATTTAATGGAATCACTTCTGGTAAGGGACTGACATAAGCATGAATGGTTGTAGTGATTTAGACAGGAGTGGAATTTAATGTTATAGGACTCAGAACTTGGAAATGAATTTGATTTAATCGAAAAGGTGATATATTTAGTTTTTTCTATATTGATTGCCAGTTTATTAGACTCCAACCAGGATGTTACTTGATTAAAACCTTTTTGAGCGCTGTTGAAAGTATCATTCCATGTGTCACCTGCAAAGAGTAGAGCCGTATCGTCGGCAAATGTAATTATTTTACCATTAGACAGGTTAAGGTCACAAAGGTCGTTTATATAGGTCAAAAATAGTGTCGGACCGAGAATCGATCCCTGTGGTACCCCATGAAGAACCTGCTGATAGTCACTACAAGTATCACCAATCTTGACCTTCTGCATTCTATTTGATAGGTAGTCAGTAAAGAGTTGAAGTTGCGTATGTCTTATGCCCAAGGCTTCCAATTTCATTAACAATAGCGGGACAGAAACTGTGTCAAATGCCTTGGCTAAATCAAGAAATATCACTATTACTTTTTTATTATTATCTAGGTTTTTGATAATGTATTCAGTTAGGTCATGAACAGCATCACTTGTTGATAAACCAGAACGAAAGCCATATTGTGAGGAAGATAAAAGATGATTGTGTTCTAGATATTGTGTTAGCTGTTTGTTAAGGATTTTTTCTAAAACTTTCGAAAGCGAAGGTAGAATGGAAATTGGTCTATAGTTATTAACACAGTTTCTGTCGCCACTTTTGTGTATTGGTATAATTTGAGCCCGCTTAAAAACATCAGGAAACCTGCCTGTCTTGAGGGTCAGATTACATACATGGACTATTGATGGTATTATAAGTTTATGGTACTTTTTTATAAAAGAAACCGGGATATTATCTGATCCCATCGAACAACTTTTTAAATTAAGTATGATACTTTCAACTTCAGCGTAGTCAGTCGGAAGTAAAACCAATGAATGGGGATAGACTTTATAAGGACGATAGAGTTTGGAATTGATGGATGGCAATCTATTTTTAACAAGATCCGCGCCGATATTCACAAAAAACTTATTGATTTCATTAGCAGCTTGTTCAGGGTTATGTGTAGATATAAGTTCATTAGGTATATGTCTATTTTGTTTATAATTAGCAACTTGTTTTATAGTTTCCCATAACTTTTTATTACTGGTTTTAGAAGCAATTTTGATTTCATTTTTTTCATATTCTCTTTTAAGTTTTTTTAATATCATATTACAGTAATTTCTGTATCTCCTATATGTGGTATTAATAACGTCATTGTTTGGAAATTTCTTGGCCTTAAGGTGTAATTTATCACGATTTCTCATACATTTTATTAGGCCTGGCGATATCCAAGGTTTTAAGTTTCTCTTGCGATTAGATAACTTGATAACTTTAGTACTCTTTTTAATTGCATTTCTCAAGATTTGCACTAGGTAAGAAGCCGCTGAGTTTGCATCTGTGTAGTTAAGTATGTTAGAGAAGTCAATATTTTGTATGTGCTCATCCAATTTTATATAGTCAATTTTATTCATTGTAAGTATTGGTGCATTTTTGTGTATTGTTTTTAATTCTAGAGCAAAAATTACAGTATCATGATCGGTAAGAGACGACTGGGCAACACAGCAAGTGGCGTTTAAGCTAGTCTTAACTATCACATGATCTAAACAGGTTTTTATATGTGTTGGGAAAGTGTGAGCTGGCAGCATACCATGTGTAGCTAACATATTTAAATATGTGGCTGAATTTGGATCTGAGTTGTGAAAGGATATGTCTATATTTATGTCACCTACTAAGATTATGTTACGATAAAAACATTGGTTACATAGGAATATATCAAGTGAATCAATAAATTTTGATATATCTTTATATCCATAGGGTCTATAGACACCTAGGACTAAGGTATTTTTGTTAATGATTAAACCTACACAGTTCGCATCACATATAGTGGGTTCCGTCGTACACGGACGTAGTGAGGTTTTGTAGTAAATCACCACGCCTTCATTTTGAGTGCGGTTATTACTAGAAGCTAAAAAATCATATCCGTCCAATATTGGGATGTGATGTGTTTGTGGTAGCCAGCACTCGGTTAAGACAATAATATCCCAGTCAACTAAAGTTCTTTGCAATATTGTATATAAACCTGTGATGTTACAGTTGATGCTTCGAATATTTTGATGCAAGATTTTTAGTGACAAAAGAGGATTATTTAATAATTTATTACAATTGTCAATTTCACATATAGAAGATGAAGCAATATCAAAATTATCTAAGTCATTACTCAAATCATCATTAATCAACGTTACCATTTTGGTGTATTTTTATAATAAGGTGCAGGAAAATAGTTGCTAATATAATTATTGATAAAATTACATATAACGCATATGACGTGTGAATGAGAAGTGTAAGTATGAAAGTATTCATTACATGACATGAATAGTAATTCATTAGATGAGTTGTTGTATGAATTGTGTATGTAATGTATAAGTGTTTTGTGTTGTGTGAGTAAAGTGAAAATGATGAAACACTGCAGTGTATTTATTTTGAAGTTTAGTGACTTACTATGAAGTTCATTAACATGAATAGAAATAAATTTAGGAGAAGTGGAATGCTTGTCAAAGAATATTACTAGTCATATTTTCTTCAGATCCTCCAGGTCATTTTCACATTTTATTTTCAATGAAGGAGCCCCATCTGTTCGCCTTAAATATATTTTACCTCTTGAGACCCAGCAATACTTAAAAGAATTTCCTTTTGCGAATTCTCTGGCCAAGAAGAAGAGTTTTTTGGTCTGTATTGGGAGGCTCTCCGAGACAAATATGGGTTTAGCTGGACCTGCAAGTTTTAAGTTGGATGTACTGAACTTGGACGATGTGTATTTCTTGTTGTAGGCTTTCATTGACCCAATAATCTTGTCTCTTTGACAGACAGTGGTAAAATGCGCAACGATGGGCTGGTGGTGGTTTTCATTCTTGGTATTGATGCGATAAACGTCGCGGATCTCTGATGACTGCACTGAAACATTGATTGCCTCGCCTATATTTATAATTGTTTGACGGAGATCATCCTTCGTTTCATTCGATTGTTTGGGAATATTTCTAATCTCAATGCCCGAACTATGTAAATTACGATCCAATTGTTCCAGTCTATTCTCCAATGATCTGATATATTTATCATCTGAGGATGATTTTTGTTCTAAGACCTTTATTGTAGCGATCGCCTCTTCATATTTCTGCGCCAAAAAGTCAATGGAACATGATATGTTGGTATTTTGTTCAGTATGTGTGTTTATACCACTTTGAATTTTATTCATTAGAGCTGTAAATTTTTCCTCATGTTCCTTTTTCAAAGCTGTAAACATGTTCATTACTTCCTCCTTAGTAAATCCATGATCATCTTTTTTGCGTCTCCGTTGCGTGATATTTGGCTCACTTATCGCTATTTCCCTCGTTAAGGTCAACTCATCGCTAGTCGAAGGCGGCACTAGGTTAGAGTCTGATTTGCAATGTGTTATCGAAGCGGACGGTAAGGCAAGATCACGCTTTGGCGGGGATCGTCGGAGCGGCATAATGGTATCTGGAGCAAGTGCGGAGCGGACGATGCGATGACGCGGCGAACCCAAGTATCAGTACTAGGCGAGCAGAGCATTAGAAGCAATGCGCGTGAGCAGGTAGCAACGTTGAACAGGTTGCTAATTGCGCGTGTGTGCTATATGCATGCAGCGATGACTGACGTTGTTATAGTCGCGCTCACTCACTCTGACTAGCTCACGCACACTGACCAGATACATACACTCACCAATGCACACAGGTAAATCACTGCAAAACACGTTCAAAACAGATGCACTCAATGAGTATGCGCTCCTATTATTTCACTCTGTTTAATAAAGCGTTAATCGAGTTTAATTGAATTTTCAGAAGCAAAAATAAAATATTATGATCTCGTAAACACGTCTGCTTAGCACAGAGGTCCGGGGGGAAGAGGTAAATAAGTGACTCTAGATTGGCACTGCAGGCGGTACGTGACACGACAACAACAAATCCTATTACCCTACAAATCCAGAACCTCATAAGAACTGCGGAGTCAACCAGATTACAGCTATTCTGGATTAAAGCTCATGCTGGAATAAGTGGCAATGAAAGAGTGGATGTACTAGCAAGAAGAGCGGCCCTCCCAAATAAACAAGCTCCGGTTTATGATGGCGTCCCGGTATCCTACGTCAAATACCAACTTAGAACGTCCACCCTGGAAAAATGGCAGCAAAGATACTCAAAAGTGACAACCGGTGAAACAACGAAAATGTTCTTTGCAGATGTACCCCAAGCCAACAAAATTCTTAGATAACTCAAGCTCAATAAAGTGAAGGCCCCGCTCTTTACGGACAAACTTAGGGAAAATCCGTATTGTGATTGCGATGGACTAGCAAAGAAAACATTACCGCATATCATCTGCTAATGCCCAAGATTCAGCACCAAGAGATATGATACTGAGCAGATACTTGGCGAGCCCATCGTGCAAAATAATTTAAGAAGTTTATGGAATATGACGGTTGCTGTAAGAAGTTCCTTGAGTTTGCAGAATATTCGCATAATATAAAATACGTATAAATATATGACAGTTGGGTCTTGTTCGAACATGGTCAACATAGCTATACCAGTAGTAATTAGTTGTAAATAATAACAATAGATTTTAAAGGATTGTCATTAAGTAAGATTAAGAAACAAGATTTTATCTAACTATACATTTACTTTTGAGATCATTGAGATCTCTACTGTGTAATTAAAATAAAAAACACACACATATTACATAACAACTTTATTCTAGCAAAGAGTTCAATATTGAGTTAGAAACGTAGGAAACAAAATGTATGTTCATAAAACATCTTTATCTTGGGACATTCCTATCAGAATTAAAAGACAATTTCTTTATTCATTGATGTCTATATCGACGTTCCGTTGTCCTGATCGCAGTGGGCGTCGGACATCGCTGTCCTGCAGCAGCGGGTAGGAGGGCATGGTGAGCACGCCTAGCGTGTTAGAACGCGCATGCACGCGGATATAACCCCCCTCTCCCCACGCGGCCGACCAAGAGTTCTTGAGGATGAAGTGCGGCTCGCCACGCCGCTCGCCCCACCCCACTGCCAGCACCGCATGGTCCAGCTGCCGCAGCGCCTTGCCGCTACGATATACAATATTACGTTAACAAAACTGACGTGTTCTGATAAATTATTGCACCAGAGACGATAGATGGCGCCTTGCTTGAGCGTCTAGTTCTGTCACTAGTTACTCAGCTATAAGTCTATCTTTGCTTGGCTGTCTGAGTGCGCGGTCGTGTCTCTACGGTTGTGTGTCTACTTACTGCTAGTATTATTAGTTTATTCTAAATCTGAATACCAGTGCTTCGTAGTACATCACAAAACTATAATTTTAACTTCATAATTAAGTATGTGTTGTTAAAAAGTGACAATAATTTATAGTACCATCTGTCGTCATACAGCACTCCCTTCTTATGCAAAATGAAGCTCTTGCACTTCGCATCAACGAGCACAACATTCGGAGCGTGTTTCTTGATCGCTACCTGGAGAAACAAGATAGTGGGTTCAGACGTAGAATGACGAAGTAAGGTTCAAAATAAACAAAGGTAATTATTCTGAACCGTTTTTATATTCGATGTTACTATGAGAGGAAATGGCCGTTACCTTGAGCGCCGGCACACTGTTGCTGGTGACGTTCACGTGGCCGCTGATGCGGGTCTGCGATGCGACGCGCTGCTCCCCGCACTGCTCCACCTGAAGACACCTGCCATTACACTCAATCGAACTGAGAATTAAATAACATAATACTCGCTAACCCCCCTCGCACTGTCCTGAAGTTATCGCATTCCGTGCAAAAATATTGCTACTAGCAATCTAATTCAATCCAACACTTGTACGTCTGTCGGCAGCTATTACAAGACGTTGAACATCGTTTCTGTCGATTATTTTCTTGTTTATAGAAAAATCTCTGAATAATGTGGAGCAGACAGTAAGCTCACCGTAATACGTGAATTGAATAACATTGTAAATGTACAATAGAGACAACCTTTTCCTTGTAGGGGGTGTACTCATCGAGTGCGGGCAGCCCGCGCTCCTGTATGTAGTTGTAAGCGTGGCTGGGCCACGTGCCTCCACATCCGCGTCCACCAAATCTGTCAATACAAAATACATTAAAACATAAGTGGGATATAAGATACAAAACAAAGAAAAACTAGTTGGCTGTGATGACCAGTAAATTGAAAGAAGGCTTCCCAAAGCGAACTCATCAATTTAAATGTTTTTACCAAGAACGCATATCTATCAAAAATAAAAGGTGAGAAAATTGCATAAAATTTTAGTTTCCAAACACCAAGTATTTTATATAAGCAGCGGGAGCGTGGAGGAGAGGGAGAGCGATACTAACGGCTGCGCGCAGTCGACGAGGCACTGGTAGGACAGCGGCACGAGGCGGCGCGTGCGCACGAACAGGGCGCCCTCCACCGCGCCTGCCACCGCAAATGCCCAGCACGAAGAGCAATTTACACCTTGATCTGCAACAATATCGTCACATTAATTAAATCTGTTAACAAAACTAAGGGAGTCAAACGCCTGCAACCAGGAAAACAGAAAATCATCTGGGCTGCATATCACATGAGAACAAAAAAAAATAAACAAGGTAGCAAATTTTAACAACGATAGCAGATCCAAAAGGATGTTATTATGAGATAACATTTAAATGGGTACTCACATCCCACCGGAGAGACGGCACCCAGTGCTCGCCAGTCGAACTTGCTGGGCAGGCGGCGCTCTTGCGCGCGCACTTCGTCGCGGGAGTACGGGAACGACTCGCGCCCAGGGCCGTCAGCGAGTGCGTCAGTAGCGCCCTGAGCACCCATCATGCGGCGCACCTCCCCTTGCAGCCGGTCGGCCAGCAGTGTGACTCCCAGCTCGGAGGTGGCGCCCTGCCGATTGCCGGCTGCCACGAACCGCGAGCTCTGCATTATCACATTTTTGCGCACCGCCTCCTCCTGCTCGTCCGCATACTGCCGCGTGAACTGTGTCCGAAACCTGCCGCGGAAACGGTCACCTGTCAGCAATTAGTGGGTCTACGTGGTCGATAGGCGTCCCGATCGAGGATAGTCAGCCTCACAGTAAGAAAAGAGGTTACATGGAACAAGAGACTCACTTCTCGAACACCTGATCGTACCGCAGGTCGCGGTGCGGCAGGGTGAACTCCCGGAGCGGCTCCAGCTTGGCCACGTCCTCCGCGGAGGAGGGGTCCAGGTTTTCTATCGAGTCGCAAATCTTGTCTGCAACAGACACGGAACACATCCCGTACAACTATATTTCGAGAATTAAGACAACGTACTGATTTTTTTTAAATATCATACCGAGATTGACGTCGAAGAATTTGGGTGGAATCGGCTGCGAACTTTCCGACTGGTATTGGTGTTCGTAGCCGTCGCAGTTGGGCCCCAACGTGGAGCTGTCCACCGACACCGTGTACCTGGATGTTACAACATTAACATTACGCTGTCGCAGCACACAGATGTAAGCTGTCCTTTCAAGGATTTCAGTGCGTGAACTCTTATCGCCCACTTGTCAAGTGCCAAAAATGCCAGACGTTACTCAGGGGCTGACAAAATAGCAGACAGATCACTTCACGGGAAAGTGTCAGCGTCGCCTATGGTTTAAATTATTTGATTTCATTAACTGTTTTTTCAAATCAAATCAAAATCTTTTATTAATATAGGTATCACGGATACACTTATGCACGTCATTTTTTTAATCTACGTTAGCCGCTGAGCCCCACATCAATATACCATAGGACATGAGACTATGAAAGTATGCAAAATAAACAAGTTTAGCAGTTTCTACATCGGTAAACTGTCTTATCTTTCTAATGGCATAAACTGACCTACTTAGCTTACTCGCGAGAGCCGTTATATGGGTGCCCCATTGTAGTTTAGAATCTAAGGTGACACCTAAGAAAACTGTGGATTTTTCCATAGTTAGAATTTCATTATTTAATTTGAGGCTTTTACTAACATTCCATTTATCTTCGTTTATGCCATTTATGTTTATGCCCTTTATCTTCCCAGCGGGCTTACCGCAGCGGTACGGCGGATCCATTTAGACGCGTCAGTCTCATCTCGTGGTGCGTGGTGAGCACCTCCCCCCGCGCGGCACCCAGCTCCCCCTCGCGCCCTTTCACCGTCCGCTGCCACACCTCTACGGAACCACCCGATGCATCTTCCTTTCCTGCAACAACATCAACATCTAATAATCAACTCTTTCCTTTTTGTTGTGTTTGTGTCGACTTGAAATAGCATTGTTAAGTTAAAAATAGTAGAAGACGTATATAATGCAGACCATCTACCTGTATATGTTGAATGTGACCTTTTGGCTGTGAAGTACAACGATAGCAAAAAACATGTTGCATATCAAAGTTCATTGTGTGAAAAGGAATGATTGCCAGAAAGACAGGTATCCAGTTCCCCTAATATTATGAGACGTTCCCTAAAGAATTTTCAGCATGCTACATAGGCTCTTGCAACTTAGTTGAGTAATAAGCGTGTGATGATAGATTGCATGCCAGTATTGTAAAGACCTTATCAAGTTCCGCTGAGGAAACAAGCGACAAAAATGGGAACGGACCTGGAATAGTTAGTCGCGTGCGGGTGGAATTAACACGCCCGGGAAGCCTAAGGGAAGGCCAGACTTGGATTTCGTAATTGGGTGCTGCTTGGGACGCCAGTATAAAAAGAGCCTGTAGAATCTTTAAGAACCGCGTAAAGTGGTGCCAAAGCAACAGAGAAAATAAAACCGGGCAAGTGCGTGTCAGACGACGCGCAATGTAGGGTTCTTCGACTATTACACAGCGCATATTATCGCATGCTATGATTGCCTATATTTGAAAGAGCAGTTATGTATACATCTGTAATGTGCGTAGATTTCAAGCTTGTTGTACTGTTTCTTGCGTTGGCAATCCAAATAAATAAATAAAAAAATAAATAAAAAAATTACTCATTATCTACTTATGCTAACATAGCCGTGATAGTTTTCCTTGTAAATTTATCTTTATAACCTATTTTTGAGAGTTTTTTTTTGCCAAATATTTGGCAAACGGTCCTCTAATTCCAAAACTAGTCTAATATTTTTAAAATACCTTTTATATCCCACGTTATAAGGTATGCGACGAATAAAAAATTCATCCTCACGTTACCTGTAGGGGAGGTACCCTGAAAATAAATGTTTTTCAACATTTTATTCTACGATTCTGGAGTTTTAATAAATGTCAATGCCAAATTACAGCTTTCTAGCACTAAGGGTCTCGGCGCTTTGCTTCGGAAAGACGGACGGACCGACGGTTAAACAGACGGACGGATATGACGAAACTATAAGGGTTCCAATTTTACTTCGGAACCCTAAAAATGGACAAGATAGACCGAAGATTTAGCGAATGGACAAGTTAGGAAGAAAGCGGAACAAAGACAAACTCTGTCCCTCGGTGGAAGTGAGCGGTGTTGAGATAGTCAGTCCTAACGCCTGAAGAAGCCTGTTGAACTTTTAGTTGGCTAGACTTTTTTCAGTAAGAGTGCTGACTGGATAACAACAAGCGATTTCTTCACTCTCATCTAGGAACGCATCGATGATGCCTTCGATGGACGTGGCGGCGGGCTCTGACTGTCAGATGACCCCTGTTAAGGTTTTCGGGCTATTTAAATGACTTATATAAAGAAGTTGCAATGATATCGACGTACCGGTGAAGGTGAAGTCCGCCAGGTCCGGCAGCGCCGGGTGCCGGCCGGCGTCGACGTCGCGCGCGCCCTCCGCCAACGCACATCGTCTCTTGCTCTGCGGCCCCGAGCGCTGCGTTGACACCTGCACACAAACACACAACATTATCATCATTATATTATACATTATATTATACTCTGGCGTTTATTTGGATTGTGCACTACTTATGACTTTCTATTATGACCATGGAAGCTGCAAGTCCTCTAGAAGCCGCTCCCGAACGACTGTGTGTTTAACCCCCACACAAACAGAGGGGTGTAATAAGTTTGACGTGTCGGTGTGTCTGTATATTTGTCTGTGGCATCGTAGCTCCCAAACAAATGAACCGATTTCGATCTAGTCTTTTGTTTAAAAGGTGACTTAGTCGAGTTTTTCAAGGTCATCACTAACTCTCGGGGGTTCTTAAAATTTTTTGACTTTGCACGCCTAGTAGGCAAGGATAGGAGATCTGGAATACCTTACAAGAACTACATATGTAAAAATAACCTTATCCTGCAAATAAAGAATTTGATTGATTGATTGATTGATTGATTGATTGATTTTAAAATGTATAGTTAAATATCAATCTTTCGTTTTACTTGCTATGTTTGTTACATTGTTAGTTTGTTCACTTGTATGCTTTGAGGGACAAATCTAGCAATCAGATTCGAATGAAATATTATTTCTCCTTAATGTTCAGAATAAAAATTTACACAATTATTTTTAATTTTACCACGACAGCGTGCTTTAAGTTTAAACAAATTATTTATTTTTGTTATAGACGGTAACACTATATAGCCGGTCCGCGACCGTACCACAGCACGTCGCACGCGGCCGTCCGGCTTCGCGGTGCGGAATGTCGACGTAGATCCGCCGTGGAAGTCCACGCGGGCATCGCCAGTCTTCTCGTCGAACCTGAGAATATATAAATAGTTATTTCAAGCGTTTATATTAATCAGTTAATGACGTGAGTGGTACATCCACATGGAGTTACCGAGCTTTTTTATAACCTGAAGGGCTGACCAAAAAGCAGCTGAGCTACCAGATGGTAGGTGGTCATCGTCGCCTATGGCCATGAAGGCTGCTCGCTTACCAAGCTGTGTAGGACTCGGTGTAGTCGGCGCGGGCGGCGGTGACCTGTCCCCGGAGCGCACGCAGGCTGTCCGCATGGTAGGGCGGGGGGGCGGGTTGCCGCCGCTGCGCCTGCCTGCCGCTGCGGGCGCCGGAGCTGACAGCAGTCCGTTGGGACACCTCTTGCTGGGGCTCTCCAGGGTCCTCGTCACGGGCTTCCAGGGCGAGAGCGTTACCCCCGGGGGGCACGCGCGCCCGCTCGCTCGCATCGAACTGAGACAGCAGCATGGGCGGCAGCCCCGGCGCCTCCGGGGTCTGCGCGCGGAACTCCTTCACCAATCGCTCCGACGACGCTGTTCAATATAAGTCATTTGATATAAAAAAAATAAGACTTTATTTTTGGTCCTACGCACCAATTTTTTTTGCATGAGCAGGGCTTATGTTTTAGTATGAGTTTCGTCGGAATAAAACTGAGCGTCTTACTTCAGCAACTTCACTCAGCAGGATTGCATTACCTCACTCGTTGTTGACTAGACTAAAAAAAAGCACCCTCGTGCTCTTGCAACTTTTGATCAAAGACAAAATATTCACGTACAAACTGGTTGGAACCACGAGGACAGTGCAGAGCCATCTTCGTCGCCCGTGTAGGACAGCTCTTGGTCGTCCATGTTCATGCCGCTGGAGTTGTTGTCGTGGGCTGGGCCCCCCGCACCCCCCGCGCCCCCCGCACCCCCCGCGCCCCCCGCACCCCCCTGTCCCTCCGGTCTCCCGACAGAGTTCTGGTTCTGTTCTGCCGCATCGCACTCTACAATAAAGTTCACATAATGATTCATTACTACATAGTGATAATAACAGTTGTTTAAAACTTTAAAACATGATTTCGTCCTATATAATTTGCGATGAAATATTTTCAGGGGTTTCGTGATATTTAAAAATTTGTGAACATTGTTATATTTTGCTATATCTAGAATAAGTCATTGAAATATTTTCACAGGATAAAAAACGTAACGTAAACACATACAAGAATCTATTTTACTTAATAAAGTAGCATGCGAACGAAGTAAGTTAGAGAGCGGTTTATTTTCAGGCAACTAAGGCCCATAGATAAAATACAAATAATAGCTGTGGTGTCGGTATATGTATAAATTAAATTAATACATAATTAAATTAAATAAATACATAATTGCACTAACAACGCTAACATATTATTAAGCACAATTGTCACTAACACACTAATAATGTATGGATCTCTGACATCTGAAATAAAGATTTATTATTATATGTACCGATTAATTATTAGTACTGCATACAGTAAGTAACAAACAAGGTCCATGACATTTTAATATAATTAATTGGACTTACTACAGTCCTTCACCTGCGGGCACGTGGCGGGAGCGGGCTGAGTGGGGTGGTAGAAGGGCGCGGGGAGGTGGGGGAACGAGCCCGCCGGGGACACCGGGGATACCGCCACCGGGACCACAAGCAGCGGCACGGAGCTCGCGCTGCCGCTGTCTGAGAACATAGCCTAGATTCTGTGGCGCGTGTGTCGTTCACATGACAGGGGGCCACATTCCAACGGCCTAGCCAGCTCATGTGCTAGACGACCGCAATGAGATCATAGTCGCCAGCGCTCCCCCGCACCGAGCCCTCCCCCTCACAAATAAAATGAATTTTGACGACGTAAACAGTGCTCTATCTCGTTTATCACACTGGTTTACAACAAACAATTTGCTACTTAATGCTAAAAAAACTAAGTGTGTTGAATTTACACTACCTAATGTACGGAATATTAGTAAAAGCCTGAAATTAAATAATGAAATTCTAACTATGGAAAAATCCACAGTTTTCTTGGGTGTCACCTTAGATTCTAAACTACAATGGGGCACCCATATAACGGCTCTCGCGAGTAAGCTAAGTAGGTCAGTTTATGCGATTAGAAAGATAAGACAGTTTACCGATGTAGAAACTGCGAAACTTGTTTATTTTGCATACTTTCATAGCCTCATGTCCTATGGTATATTGATGTGGGGTTCAGCGGCTAACATTGGTTCTATATTTGTTTTGCAGAAAAGGGCAATCAGAGCCATTTATAAATTGAAATCACGTGATTCTCTGCGTGAGAAATTTAAAGATATAGGCATATTAACAGTAGCCTCTCAATTTATTTACAGCAATATTATATTTGTAAAAAACAACTTAGGTATGTTCAAGCAGAATAGTGATACGCATAATCATCTAACTAGAAACAGACATAATTTGGTGACGTCATCTTTTCGCTTAAGTAGGGTACAACGCTCTTATATGGGGCTCGGTGTACGTTTTTTCAATAAATTACCCAAGTCAATACGTGATTTACCTATCCAAATGTTTAAGAGATATGTTAAATCTCAGCTACTAGGCAAAGGATACTATAGCATAAATGAATATATTAATGACAAAGACGCCTGGAAGTTAGTGCCGCATCCAGTTCCGCGTAGGTTAGAAGATATTATGTAACTTTTCATGATTTTAAAAGATGTGCGAGGAGTTTCTTTCGGTTTTTCTTCTCCTCTATGACAAAGCACCTTTCCGAAAAACTGGTAGATTAAAAAATGACGTGCATAAGTGTATCAGTGATACCTATATGAATAAAAGATTTTGATTTGATTTGATTTGATTTGAAACACACCGCACAGACACACAGACACACAGACACACAGAAACACAGACACACAGACACTCCACACGCACAGCATCACGTGCCCGTGTCCCGTACTCCATACGGCCGCTCCTCCTCCAAGCGACGTCCTCAGCCGAGGTCTGAACCCCGTAGGTGACAGGAGGTATCCTTAGAACGATTGTAACCCTTAGTTCTCGAAGAGGGCGTAGCTCCCATTTCACATTTGTCGCTCGACTAAGCCTTTCCAAGCTCGCCTCTGTCCGCGTGAAGCTGTGAAGGTCGCTAGTGCCAGCAGCAACTGTTCATTCTGACGACCCTGTAGCCTAGTTGGTGGCGACCCTGCGAAGCGCGGAGTCCCGGGTTCGATTCTCGGTCGTGGCAGATATTTATATGACATATACATGTTTGTACTCGGGTCATGGATGTTATTGTCCATGCCACCGGTGACACAGGTAAAAACCTACTGCGGGGGTATGAGTATGTAAGCGTTTATTATTTATTCGAAAAAAACCGCAATAATGTGTCATACTTACACGAAGAGTACACTGGGGGCAACTGGTGCGCAGCACGATAAAACCTGGCGTCCACAATCCCGTCCCCCCGCTGTCCCGGCGGTCCCGGCTGTCCCGGCTGCCCCAGCTGTCCCAGCAGTCTCGGCGGTCCTGCCTGACTCGGCGCTATCAACGCCACGTTGCCGGACATTACTAGAAATGTATTAAGATATTTTGTTGTAAAAGAGTACAATAAATAAGAATAAAAAAATTTTGATGAGGGATAAAGAAAGATATGATTTCATTATGTTCGAACTCTCTGTGGCCGAGTGTAACAACAGCACTATCCCGAAATTGTCTTTCATTTCACGAAATGTACCAATGTACGAAATGTACATTGCACTCTATTTATACTTCAAAATGATCAATTTAACGATCTTACCGCGATATTAAAACAGGTTGGCTTGATTTACTAAAAATAACTAAATAATAACATTGAAATGCCGCACGCACTACATACGGCACCTCGGTCAATGTCAGCTCACACACACACACACACACACACACACACACACACACACACACACACACACACACACACACACACACACACACACACACACACACACACATACACACACACACGCGGTGGCACACTCACGCACTAACTGGAGCACGTGATTCATTGACTTGGTATTAAAAAGAAAACTAAAGTAGTGGTTCTCATTACTCGCAGTAAATCAACATAAAAAATGGACGTTCTCGCTTCCTGTACTCGCTCTGGCCCTGACGGCCGCCAGATCAACTCTCCACTGGGACCTTTGTAACGTTCTACAATATTTTTGTGTAAATAGCCGACAGCGAGAATATGGGGTTCGTCTGACAGCCTGTGAGTAACCGTCAGTCAAGTTCGAATTACACGTATTAAGTAGTTAACAAGATAACTAAATTTTAAGTAAATTAATACGTGTAAACAGACAATTTAGAAACTTTTTATTTGAAATTTAGTTAAGTACTTAATTTAGGTAATTATGGACATAAGTAACGCCACGGCATCACCGATGCTTTGCCAGCCAAAAAAAAAGAAGGAAAAAATATTCTATGTATGTAAAGCAGCGTTTTCCTCACTGTTCAAGCCGTCATAATTTATATTATTTACAGAAATGCCTATTTATATCCTACGTAACTAATTTGCAAGCAAAATTCACAAAAGACATATTATCCATTTCACAAATTTTTACATTTATATTATAGGATGTTACAAAAATCAATTTCTGCCATTTGCGTCATGCGGTATTGCGGACAAAAAGAAAAAATCAGTTTGTTAGCCGGTACATACTTCAGGACTAGTAAAAATATTAAAAGCATTAATCCCACTCACTTTCATTGTTGAACAACGTTTTAAAGGTAAGGCTGGTCGGGCAGTGTCTATTTTGGACGCCATATGGCCCATATGTGCTTAAGTACCATAATATTATAACCTTATTTAAGTGATTTTTATTCCAATTAATAAAGAGAGAAGAGACCCGTGCCCAGTGGTGGGCCATTAATGGGTTGAAGAGATATTCCAATTAATAAATTATATTGTTTAAAAAAGAAATTGGTTATTTAATTAATTCAAATTTTAAACAGCCAATACTGCGAGTAGGATCCAAGTTATCTCGTCCGAATTCGATAGCTAAGAGTACGGTAGGGGATTACTCCAGTGATTACTCCCCACTAAATATCTGATCGATGTAACATACGAGCAACATACTAGGCGTATTGTAGGGATTGAACCGATCATAATTAATGTGGATAAATAAAAAGTTGTTTCACCGAATGTAACAGTATGCTATGGTACGTGGGAGCAGTGAAGATACGTTATGTTCCGCTCCTAGTAAATATTACTTATGTACTCGTAAATACATAAAGTATATAAATAAGCTTCTACTCGTGTAAAGTTAAATTCGTATTAGTTGAAGACATTCCACGGCCTATTTTAGATGGAGGGATCATAGCGAGCCCGGCGGGTACACAATGTATGATGTACTATCGGCACTACAGTCCTGAGCGAGCAAAGTACACGGAATTCGGCCTCCCCACAGCCATTTCAGAAAAAAAACATAAACTGTCTTTTGGAAAATGTGGGTTTATACAAAATCTGTATAAACCCGAAAAAAATTGCTTTTTTGAAACAGCCATGTCTACAGAATTAGTCGCATATTTCTGTGAATTCGTTTGCAAACTGGCATGTCTTTACTTGTCAGCTCTATGTACTTAAGTACTTTAAGTTCAAAATAAATGTTGACTTTGTCATTAAAAATATTAGTGTACTCACGGGAGAGGGCGAGGAGCGCCGCGAGGAGGCGCGTCGTGGCGCACATGGTGCCGGAGTGCGGCCGCCTCGCCTCTCCCGTGCATATAGCGGGCGCTGCGCCCCCGGCCCGCGCCCCCGGCCCGCGCCTTTCCACAGACAGAGCCCAGGCTCCATATAAAACTCCGCCAAATAACTTTATTGAGTTATGCGCATTGCCAGCGCTCATTGACATTTTGTGACGCCAGGCGAAGGGCAAGGGCTCTACGGGGAGCGGCACAGTAATGTATCGTCATCAACCACCGCGACCGGAGCAGCACAACGCCGACCACGTCAGTGCTGATGCCATGTACAACGTGCTCCTCAATCACGGCTCCAAAACTGTTACAATTTATTTCATAATATATTTAAACGACTTCAAATAAAAAGCGCCCAACATAATATAAAAGTTCTTGTAGTTCGTTGTAACTTTGATCGATGTTTTTTGCGGTTTTTTGCGGATTGATGACGTATTAAAAATACTACTTATTAGATCTCGTTCAAATCAATTTTCGTTGGAAGTTTGCATGGTAATGTACATCATATATTTTTTTTTAATTTTATCATTCTCTTATTTTAGAAGTTACAGGGGGGGACACACATTTTACCACTTTGGAAGTGTCTCTCGCGCAAACCTCAATATCATTTTTGAAGACCTATCCATAGATATCCCACACGTATGGGTTTGATGAAAAAAAATTTTGAGTTTCAGTTCTATGAATGGGGACCCCAAAATTTATTGATTTTTTTTCTATTTTTGTGTAAAAATCTTAACGCTGTTTACAGAATACATCTCCTTACCAAGTTTCAACAGTATAGTTCTTATAGTTTCGGAGAAAAGTGGCTGTGACATACGGACGGACAGACAGACAGACTGACAGACAGACAGACAGACAGACAGACAGACAGACAGACAGACAGACAGACAGACAGACAGACAGACAGACATGACGAATTTATAGGGGTTCCGTTTTTTGCCATTTGGCTACGGAACCCTAAAAAGGTGGAAGTTCTCAATTATATTATATTTTTTAATGTTTGTAAACTTTTAGAACTTCGTCATTGTCAACAAAATTAAAAGTTTTTTTTTTATCTGAAAAGGAATGCATCCACAATGGTTCAAAATTCTGTTGTGATGAAAGGATGAATTGAAAAAAATTCTAGTAATATTATAATATAACTATTAGTAAGACTATTATCTTCTGAAATCTCTCCGCACTACTCCTAGATCCTGTAGTATAGTATCCTGTGTAGTGAGAACCAGTAGTAATACAGATGATTCTGTCACATTCGTACATAGTTACTTTCCTAAAGAGCTTGTAAGTGTAACTCGTATATGAAATTTACACAACATGTTTACATGCGTGTGCCTTTGTATGCAAAATATTTTATTTCTTGTTGTTTTAAGTATCGTTGCACTCAAAATAAAGTACCTAAAAATAGGAAATAGCGCACCAAATGACACCAGACAATAATAAGTAATTGGCCGTCGGTCGTTTATTTCATTTATTTGTAAGTGCTGTCAGTAGGCTGCCGGCTTCGGGGCAGTGTATAGATCTACGTAGCTACGTACGTGCGGCCACGACATAAACTACTATTTTAAACTTATTCCTGTAGTCTCGGCTCGTTATTTCATCTACTTACTCTCTTTAGCGCGTGGTCTACTCCGTCTACTCGATCCTTGCGAGATGTGCAAAAATGTTACCATACTTAAAGACGCAGTTTTCCACTGCTAAACTAGCAGTCTACAAAACAATAGCTTTAACGTTTTTAAATTTAGTCGTAAGAGTCGACTATATCCGGCACTCTGGTGGTAGGATCCTTCGGAAGGCTTATAATATTGATAATATCGATTATAATAACTATATTATTATTTCTCCTGAATAGCTACCTACTAGGCTCTTGCTTGTGTCAGCTGCCAAACGTCTCATCGTGTTCCTGATGGGGCTTGAAAGCCAGTTCTTTCTTTTTCTCTTCACTTTCTTTGTCATCAATGCATCAGTGATGCCTTTGGTGTCGCTGATGTCCTGGTACATGGGTGTTACTTAGCGGTAGCCACTTACCGTCAGATAGATAGTCAATTTGTCGGCTATTCTTTGGTATGTGAAAGTAAAAGAAAAAGAGACGATGATCAGTAAAGTTAAACCACTTTTTCACAGCGCAAAAAATAAAAATCGTTAATGTCAAACTTCAGGAAACTAGTATAACTAAAAAAAACAACAGAAAGACGTAAAGAAAAATTAGTTGATGAATGATTAATAAAATACACATTATTTGGCTGCTGCTGCTTAGCTGGTAGAGAATGCAACAGCATTAAGCTCGCCATTTGTTCTTCAATATTTTATATTGTGGTCAGTAAAGTGTACATAATAAATAATTTTTTTTTTTTAACTTTTAACTCTAAGGATTCTCAAGGTTTACACATGCAGCGTTACAAATATGTTTGACGAAATAGATTGGTTCAGTTCGAAGATAAGACGGACGCTGGATGATTAGAAAGAATATGGAGATAGAAGAATTAATAGAAGAGTCAAACATTATTGACTGCGCTGGCTCTCCTATCTAGAGAACAATCGGGCAGCCAAGCAACTTGGGGATACCAAAAGGTATAAAACCCATAGGGCATCCTAAATACCGATCCTGCGATGAAGCCATTTAAGCTCTGAATAAACTTAATATCCAAAACTGGCAAGAAATGACGCTTTCTTGTGTCGGAAGCCAAGACTCTTTGGGTCGCTAAACCATGTCAAACTAAGTAAGTAAATGAGTCATCATCTCCATCACAACCCATAACTATACTTTCGCCCGTATTGTGTCATCGTAACAGGTTGTCGTAAGAGACGACAGAACCCGGTTCCCTTGCTTAGTAAGGCTTTGCGTTTGGATTATGTTATAAATTATAACAATTATACGAATAATGTCACAACATAAATAATTGTTAAGAGTAATATTAGTAACTTTCCGTGAATTTCTTTTCGTGAAAAGAAATTTTTGTGTTCTGGCTGGGGGCTTGAGAACCAGTGATTTCTTTATTTTTTTCTCTTTTTGACCGTAATTAGTGATGACTTTTGTTTTTCCAATATCATTGAGTGACGGTCACTAGACAGAAACCATTCATAGCGACTTAGTTGCCACAAAAACGTGAATAGCAAATCTTGTTAGAGAAACAGCGAACAATTTAATTTTCAACTTAGCAATTTTAACCAAAAAAGTCACCTAATAGGTGGGTTATGGGAGGGAGGTATAAAATCTACCAGGTGTCACATCAAACGGGCGATTGATAACTATGCGTTACCCTGAAAAAACAACATCATCCCAAAAGAGCCTAAGTCGCACACACAGATAAATAAAACAATAATTAAACAAATAATAGATATTTTTAAAACAGTAACTTTATTAGGTAACTATTCAAAATGACTTTCATAAATCTAACTACATACATAAAAATGTACAATTTAACAAGTGTATTGTAAAGTTATGTTTATCATCAAATGAATATCATACAAATATTTTATTTTTAAATATCACAAGCGGAGAGAGCAAAAATATGCAGAATGATGCTGATTTTTGGCTTAGTTCTTCATTTTTGAAATTCATAACAATTAAAATTCTCCGTATTAATAGTCGGAGTCGAATTCTTCTAGATCGTCGTCACCATAGGGCTGCTCAGCGATCGGTGGGCTAGGGAGACGTGAGCGTTGCGGCCGCGCACCAGCTCGCAGAGGTTGCCGCACATCGTCTTCTTCAAGGAGCGGGTAGGAGGGCATGGTGAGCACGCCGCATGTGTTGGAGCGCGCGTGCACGCGGATGTAACCGTTCTCCCCCCACTTGGCCGACCAGGAGTTCTTCAGGATGAAGTGTGGCTCTCCGCGCCGCTCGCCCCACCCCACGGCCAGCACAGCGTGGTGCAGCTGCCTTAGTTCCTTGCCACTGAAATTAACAATGTTACGTTACTCGAGCATTTGATGATAGATGAATCAGGTGGGTGGTGTATGCGACAGTAGGACAATGTAAGCATGAATGTCTTTTTATTATTATAATCGAAGATCGTATGAATAGTCTTATGGAATTGTAAAGATTATAGTTTCGGGAAAAGGCCATTTGGCTTAGCTGAATCAATCAAGATTATTTCAACAGCGGAAAACCTTCTAAATCTTACCAGGTTGACTCAAATATGCCGATTCAGCGGTGGTAAAAAACTATACTTAATATTTACTTCAGGTCAGTGTTGTCCAACATTTTAATGCTGGGTCATATGTTCCAACCAATAATGTATATGTAGTTCTACCTTATATAGCTATTGTTGAAACATGTCAAAATATTACCATCGGTCGTCGTACAACACTCCCTTCTTGTGGAGTATGAAGCTCTGACATTCCGCATCTACTATGACGACACTGGGCGCGTGTCTCCTGATTGCTACCTAGAAGGAATAACGTATTGTCAGTTAAAGAGAGTGAAATTCATTTTGTAAGGCTTGTTGTCGTATTTTATAAGGCTATCGTGGTATGAAACTATGAACCTTCAGCGCCGGCACACTGTTGCTGGTGACGTTCACGTGTCCGCTGATGCGGGTCTGGGATGGGAAGCGCTGCTCCATGCATTGTTCCACCTGGAGGAAGATGAAATTACACGGTGTTCAATACACTGAAGCAAAAAAAAATTGAAAAATCCAAATTTAGGAACGAGTAAAATAAATTTCTCACTTAATTTAAGTATACAGAGTAAACGAGGTCGGTAATTCTCAAGATGATGACAGAATATTGTCGAAATGAGACATGGTTTGACTGCAGTGGCTCAGTGGCTCCCCAATGCCACCAGATAAATTGATCACTCAGACTGTTAAGGAATAACTCATGTATTGAATTAAGTGCAAGCTTGATAACCTTTTCCTTGTAAGGGGGGTACTCAGCCAGTGCGGGCAGCCCGCGCTCCTGCACGTAGTTGTAGGCGTGGCTGGGCCAAGTGCCTTTACATCCATTTCCTCCAAACCTGTCCAAAACACGTAATATATAGCTTATACATTGGTTACAGTCAAATTATAAGTCCAAAAAGACCCAACGTATATAAATAAAAAACGAAAAAAAAATTGAATAAATTAAAATTAATTGAATCAGTGGTGTTAATTTTCATTTTTATTTATTGAAAGAATATTTTTTCTTACAAGAAATTATAGGTTCTGCATACCTAAATACCTACAAAACAAATTCTTAATTTTACTAACAAATAATTACTTTTTAACAAAAAATAAATCCAACGAAAAAAAAAATTTAAAAGCGAAAAATAAAATAAACCATTTAGAATTATAAATTAAGATCCTAAATTAACTGTAAATAAATAAATTTAAGGCGGTGCCAAACCAATGAAAAAACAAACTGTGAAAAGATGTGCGCCGCGCTGCTGCTGCCGTGTGCATCGCATGCCGCTGCCCTCATAAAATGAACTTTATGTAATTAATTTTGGTTGTTTGTTTGGCACGGTCTAAAAATTATTTATTTACAGTTAATTAACCGACGAAAAAAAGGAGGAGGTTCTCAATTCGACGCGTATATTTTTTTTTAATTTTCCCAGGGAAAAGCAATACTAACGGCTGCGCGCAGTCGACGAGGCACTGATAGGACAGCGGCACGAGGCGGCGGGTGCGCCGGAACAGCGCGCCCTCCACCGCACCTGACACCGCGAAGGCCCAGCATGACGCACAACTAAAACCTTGGACTGCAAAAAGGAAACACAACTTTAAGCTTTTTTACGGAAATAGCCGACAGTTGCAGATTCAGTTTGGTCAGCTGGACGCTATTGGTTTTTCTTAGCTTGGGAGTGCTCCAAGGATCAATATTAGAACGGAATTTTTTTTGAATATTGTATTTTATCAAAATACAATTATGAAAAATATGAAATACTATAGATTTATTTCATTAGAATTTGTGTGCAATAGTATTAATACTGTATTGTTACTGTATTATTGTTGATAGCTTTTAAAATGGAATGAATTTAATTTCACCTCGACTGCTACTTCTAAACTCTACTCTGTATTAATCATCATTATGTTAATTATCATTTCAGTTTGGCCGTAGTTAGTATTTGCATAAAAGAAATATTAGTTCCTAATACTCACATCCCACAGGAGATACGCCTCCACGTGGACGCCAGTCAAAACCGCTGGGCAGACGACGCTCCTGCGAGCGCACTTCGTCGCGCGAGTACGGGAAAGACTCGCGCTCGGGACCGGTGGCGAGCGCGGCGGCAGCGCCCTCGGCGCCCATCATGCGATTTGTCTCCACCCGCAGCCGGTCGGCCAGCAGCGTGACTCCCAGCTCGGAGGTGGCGCCCTGCCGATTGCCAGCCGCCATGAACCGCGAGCTCTGCATTATCACATTCTTGCGCACCGCCTCCTCCTGCTCGTCCGCATACTGCCGCGCGAACTGCGTCCGGTACCTGAAACGGGAACGGTCAGTTGTCATCTATGGTGGGTCTACGAGGTCGAGTGCATGGCGTCCCGATCGAGAATAGTCACCCTCACTTTAAGCAGAGAGGTCGTATGGAACAGGATACTCACTTGTCGAACACCTGGTCATAGCGCAGGTCGCGGTGCGGCAGGGTGAACTCCCGCAGCGGCTCCAGCTTGGCCACGTCCTCCGCGGAGGAAGGGTCCAGGTTCTCTATCGAGTCGCAGATCTTGTCTGCAACAGACACATAATACTCCACGTAAAACCCTATAAATTATGTTATGAGAACGTACCAATAAATTTTGAAATATCATACCGAGATCGACATCGAAGAATTTGGCTGGAAGTGGCTGTGAGTTTTCAGACTGGTATTGGTGTTCATAGCCGTCACAGTTGGGCCCCAACGTGGAGCTGTTCACCATCACCGTGTATCTGAGTGACAAAAAACAATAAAAATATATAAATCCTTTGCACAAGGTCTCATAAATGTAAAGTCAGTAAAATAAACGATACATTGAAAAAATATCTTATTACCCTACAGCAACTGAAAATTTTTTTTTTGATTTAAATCCAAATGTTATATGGAGTAATTTGAGAATATGATAGATCGGTATGTTTAAGTGAGTTCTGTTAAGCGGACTCACCGCAGCGGCACGGCGGCTCCGCTGAGGCGCGTTAGTCTCATCTCGTGGTGCGTGGTGAGCTCCTCCCCCCGCGCGGCGCCCAGCTCCCCCGCGCGCCCCCTCACAGTGCGCTGCCACACCTCCACCGGACCAAATTGCGTCTCTTCCTTACCTATTATATACCAAACAAAATAAACGACCATCGCAACGATTACAATACATAGATGTCTTATAAACAGGCTCGGACAGAAACCCATAGATCGGAGAGAAGAAATGGACGTACCGGCGTAAGTAAACCCTGTCAAGTCCGGCAGCGCGGGGTGCTGGCTGGTGGTGGAGTCCTGCGGGGTGGTGGTCATGGCGCAGCGCCGGATGTCACCGGTGCCCGAGCGCTGCGACGACACCTGCGCCACGAGACAACAAAACCCATTCATTCACTGTGAACTAAATTGTAGATCTGAGAAAGATCGAATGAATAGTCAGCAGAAATGCAAAAGGACGCCCAAGTAAAGAAATTTGTTCAAAATGGTGATCCATGAAGAGTCTGGTCAGAAATGACGTATCAATAATAATATCTGCTAGTATTTAGCACAAATTTCAACAGCTTTAATTTTCAGAACTTTTATGTTTGTACTTCTGAGCCTATGTTCTGTTTATAAGCTGTTTTCGAGGGTGCTAACAAATTAACAGCTTATCAATTTTTGCACGCAGATTCAAATTGTGCACGCAGGCTTGAAGACTTCCAACCTCCCGAACAGCAAGATTCCGAAAAGGCTATAAACATGGACAAGACGAAAATCATGTCGAATGTCCATGTTACATCCGTACTTGTTGTTGTAGACGGCGCTGCTCTCGAAGTTGTAGACAAATACATTTACCGGGGACAAGTGATCCATATAGGTAAGTCTAACCCCAAATGGGTAACTGAAGTAACAGATGTACCGCTTCCAGTCCCGCGTAGGTTAGGACTATTTTGTAATTCCTCTGTTTTATTTTAAAAGATGTGCTGAGGAGTTTTTTGACCGCTTTTCTTCTCATTCATGAGTCATGACAAAGCACCTTTCCGAAAAGCTGATAGATTCAAAAATTACATTACATACAGTTGTAAATGTATCAATGATACCTACATTAATAAATAATTTTGATTTTGATAAGCCAAAGTCATATAAAAATCATACCACAGCGCGTCGCACGCGGCCGTCCGACATCGTCATGCGGAACGTCGACGTAGACCCGCCGTGGAAGTCAACACGGGTGTTGCCAGTCTTCTCGTCGAACCTGAAAAATATATAATATTTAAATATGATGATTGCATGATAGTACTTTACTTGATTCAATTGTATTTCGCACAGAATTACAGAGTGCAATATTTACCAAACGGCATAGGGTTCAGTGTAGTCGGCGCGAGGCACGGTGACCTGTCCCCGGATCAGGCGCAAGCTGTCCGGGTGGTAGCCAGGGGGCGGCACGAGGGCATTCAGGTCGGGCTCCTGGCCGCGCTGGCCCTTCCCGTTGCGGACTACGACGATCGTGGGACGCCGAGCTTGTGGTGCTTCTTGTGGTGGTGGAATGTATTGAGCTTTATTTTCCGTTTCCAGGGCGAGGGTGTTACTCCCGTCGGGCACACGCGCTCGCTCGCTGGCATCGAAGCCGGAAAGCAGCATGGGGGGTAGCTCTGGTGCCTTGGGCCTCTGGGCGCGGAACTCCTCCACCAGTTGTCGAGACGAAGCTGTTAACGTCATAATTCACTTGCCATGTACAACATTCCGAAATTACTTTAGTCTGACCATCGTTGTACTCATAGTGCACTTTGGTGAACAATGTGAGGTGGACGAGGCTGCAGCCTACAGAAGGTCTTTGGGCATCTTTCAGTCAGTATAATTCCGACGCTTTTTATATATATTTTTTTTAACTATTTTGTCGCAATGAAAGGGATAAATCAGTGCTGGTAACGCATCGGTGATGCCTTTTGTGACTTATAACCATGGATGTGTCGTCTGCTCTTTTGTAGGCCACTTACAAAAAAAAGACTGTGTTACAATGAAAACCAGTGCCTAGTGGAGTATCAAAAATTTCTCCTTTCGAAGTCCAAACATCGATTAACTGTGTAATTATTGAAAAATAACTAATTAATTCCAGAATAATAATTTCACGTACAAACTGGATCCGCTCGAGGAGGGAGCGCTGAATCATCTTCTTCAGGTGTGTACGACGTGGGGTAGGGAGACTGAGACAGCGGCGGGGGGAGACGCGAAGGGGCTTGAGGCTCGTAGGACTCGGCTTGTGACGAGACCGGGGGGGCGCGGGGGGGGCCGCGGGGGGGAGCTCTCGAACCCGGACGGCGCATCACGGTGGGTGGCTGCTGCGCAGGATACTCCTCGTGTTGTACTTTTTCACCGTAATTCTGATTATATGTGGCCGCGCCACAAGCTGGAAAAAATAGGAGTGAAAAGTCTCAATTCATTCTGTACCGTTTTATCACAGTGGTGTAAGAAATTCCCGCTTGGGTTTATCAAGTACTTTCCTGCTGCAACCGTAATACGTTTCAGTTGCAGCGTTGAAGAACAAATTGACAAGCGGGGTCACCAACTGTCATAAAATAACGAAACAATGGATGAACACAATGTGCTTTGACTTTTAATGAAAACAGTTGTCCTCTGACTCTGGAGTCCTTCAGGTGTCTCCCTTATACTACATAGCCTACACCACAGTACAGACCACAGTAGTGTGGTGACCCCAACGTGATTTTCACTCGCAATCTTCTAATTCTAAAACCAGACAACTTACGATCCGTATTTATATTAAGATAGTTATTTAGATAGATCGATATAGGGGTGTGTGGTAGAGGTGTGTGGCGGGACGTACCTGCGCTGGGTCCAGGGACCGGCACCGGGACCGGGACTACCACCACGGGCACCGAGCCCGAGCCGCCGTGCTCTGCAAACACAGAGAAACAAATAATAATAATAATTATTAAAATTAAATAAAAGATATTCGAGACGCTAGACAATAAGACAATATTCGCATACCTATATCGACATTAAACTGCACGGGCTTGAAGGACCAGTCGATGGGGCCGGCGGCGGGTGCGCGGGGGCGCGGGGCGCCGCGCGATCTCCGCCGCGTGAGGGGCGCTGCCGATTCATCATCTAGTAACAAATTTTATAAATAAACAATACATTTATATGTCGGAAATCATAAAATGCCATCAAAAACAAAACTTGTAAAAAAAACCAAGTCTCGCAACTCAGTTCTTCTACCGTAAAAAGTTGTGAGATCCATGTAATACCAAGTCGGTTAATTTATTCAGTTTCTACTTAAGGGTCCTTCTGTCTTAAGTTATCACGTAATTAGCTAACCTAACGAGTAACAACATCTTATAGTGACCATATTATCAATATTAAAAATCTTTTATGTTTTAAATAAATAGATAGGTACATCTACACCTATTATTCCATTATATTATATACAGGTACACTGATTCATTCACTGCAGATGTTACTTTGTTATACAGGTACAGTAATTCATTAACTGCAAATGTAGCTTTGTAATCCTATATATTTATATGGGATTACAAAGTTATTTATGCAGTTGATGTATCTAGAAAACTAGACCGAAATTGCAAAATGTTTTAGTTTTTCCTTGATCTATACACTAAACACTAAATGTGTTCCAAATTTGAAGCTTCTATGTCTGCTAGAAGTGCCTTAGAGTTTTGATGATCGGTCAGTCAGTCAGTGAGTGACGAAATTAAGAAACTTTGACTAGTTATAATTCTTAAACTACTGGTTCAAATTGAATGAAATTTGAAATATAACGTGTTTATACAATGCCTGCTTGGTTACTAAAAATTCAGGCTTCTAGCTTTATCCACAACGAAGTTATAGGGGGTCGAAAATGGCCTGAATTGCTTCGAGAAAAGGATGGTACGGCCGTGCCGCTTTTTTGCTCGACTTGGCGGGGGCACTGCCGTGCCCCCAGATGGAATGTATTCCGATTTTGAAGATGGCAACACTTTGCAAATTGTCTACTGTCACTTGGACACGTGGAGGCGGAATAACGGAAGGGAGCTACTGACTTGCCAGCCACCAACGGTTACTTTATAACTTCGGAGGCTGCCTTCGAACTGAGCAGACGCCTAGAGAAGAATATAGCTACGTATGAATTGTTTGGTTGCCCGGTGTGCAAACAATATTCAGAATCAGATACGAAATAAACCAGTAACAGAGTCAAACCAGGGGTTATGCGAAGCTTGAGGTGGCTGGAAGGGGAGATTGGAGGCCACTGGGGGTGGGGGGTTCAGCCCTCATTCCTGACTGTAATTGTATAAAGTGTGACTGTGATAGTGCTGAACAGTATTAAAACGCGATTATTCTGAGTTCACTCTTTCTCACGTGTGTAAAGCCTGTTTTAATATGAGTTTCTGACTAAAGAGATGTAAACGCCCACTCTTGTTATTATTTCCCGAACCACCCAACTGCTTTTCTCCGAAATATATAAAACTTTGCGTCTCATATAATATGTAGGCGCGTTTGAAATTAGAAGAATGAATGACAGACGATATCATGGAAGACCATCATATCTCGGCAACATTTTTAGGGTTCCGTAGCCGAATGGCAAAAAACGGAACCCTTATAGATTCGTCATGTCTGTCTGTCTGTCTGTCTGTCTGTCCGTCCGTATGTCACAGCCACTTTTCTCCGAAACTATAAGAGCTATAATGTTGAAACTTGGTGAGTAGATGTATTCTGTGAACCGCATTAAGATTTTCATACAAAAATAGAAAAAAAACAATAAATTTTGGGGGTTCCCCATACTTAGAACTGAAACTCAAAAATGTTTTTTTCATCAAACCCATACGTGTGGGGTATCTATGGATAGGTCTTCAAAAATGATATTGAGGTTTCTAATATCATTTTTTTCTAAACTGAATAGTTTGCGCGAGAGACACTTCCAAAGTGGTAAAGTGTTGGGATTCTGGGAGTTGACATCTCGAGTGATGTGCAGTATCGGCGTCATTTAGAGGCCAAGGCTAAGCTGGCCTCCAAGAAGCTTGGTGTCCTGAATCGGGCTAAGCAGTACTTCACTGCGAGGCACCTGCTAATGCTTTATAAAGCTGAAGTCAGGCCCCACATGGAGTACTGCTCCCACCTCTGGGCTGGGGCGCCGCAATACCAGCTTAGCCCATTTGACGCCATACAGAAGCGCGCGGTCCGAGTTGTCAACGACCCACGAGTCACTCACAGGTTAGAACACTTGAGTTTCAGAAGAGACATCGGTTCTCTCTGCGTGTTTGTAACGAGGTGTACTAATACCTCGTTCAATACTCCTTGGCTGGCAGATTCATTTTTATTCTAAATTTTTAAATATTGACAATTAGGTTGATTTTTGAGAAAAGGATCTGTCAGCTGGGTTCCCTTCGGGAATGATATACATACGTTATTTTATTTTATTTTGAATACTTTTATAAGTTTTATAGCCTTACAATATAATAATATTTTGAAGAATTGGAGTTGTTCCTCAATAATTTCCTACCCCGCCCTGAGAGTCTACTATTACTTTCTACTGTCGAGGATCTGCACCCTCGCACTGGCGCCCAATACGGTAATACAGAATACATAAGTATACCCAGGACAATTATTCTCGAAAATATTGGATTAATTGGACATGTATATTTTGATTGGAAACCTCTGTTTATACCTACATACCTACAATATCATTGGAAGACTGCCGGGAAGACTCCCTAATTTTTCGGAAGACAAGGAAGAAGAAATAAATTAAAGGTTACCTTAATTATAATTACTTAATGTATTTTTTATTTTTCAAAATTCTAAAAGACATTATCGTCCCCTCCCCATAGCGGCCCTTATTCGAATCATTTTTATACTGTATATTATTGTAACAATAGGTACCTACATGTTCATATTTTATTATTTTTATATTTTGTACATATTTGCATTTAAATTTATTGTGACACAAGAATGGCATTTTGTGTCGTTGCCTAGTAACGATTAATTTTATTATTGATTGTTATTAATTTCTATTATTTTATTTTAATGTTACGTTCACAGTAACAATTATAATTCTGTTGAACGGAACTACCTAATTCTGTAAATTTGTAAATCTGTAAATACTACTATTATTTACTATAGTTACAGAGCGGATTACAACTCTTTAAATAAGCCTATGGTACGAGCGGGTTGTGACTCGTTAAATAAGCCTACACCTTACCCTTACTTTGCCCTTACCATTACTTACCTTACCTTCTGGGTTATTTCTCAAGAGCGGATTACAACTCTATAAATAAGCCTATGGTACGAGCGGGTCGTGACTCGTTAAATAAGCCTACACCTTATAAATATGTAAGTATGTATGTAATGTAACTATGTAAATAATATGTATGTTTGTTTGTGTGTAAATAGGAGACTATTTATACTTTCTTTATATTACTATACTTTCTTACTTTCTTTGTGCTATACTTTCTATACTTTCTTTGTTCTTTTATTTTTAATTAAAAAAAAAATCATTAAGATTTTTTTTGAGGGGAGCCCGGGGTGTTGTAACGAGGTGTACTAATAACTCGTTCAATACTCCTTGGCTGGCAGATTCATTTTTATTCTAAATTTTTAAATATTGACAATTAGGTTGATTTTTGAGAAAAGGATCTGTCAGCTGGGTTCCCTTCGGGAATGATATACATACGTTATTTTATTTTATTTTGAATACTTTTATAAGTTTTATAGCCTGTTTATGTAAATAATTTAATAGTGAGTGTAAAGGATAGTTTACACCTTACAATATAATAATATTTTGAAGAATTGGAGTTGTTCCTCAATAATTTCCTACCCCGCCCTGAGAGTCTACTATTACTTTCTACTGTCGAGGATCTGCACCCTCGCATGTTCTACCGACTTTACAACGGTGAGTGCTCCGAGGAATTGTTTGACATGATGCCTACGTCTCCTTTTCATCATTGCACCACTCGCCGAAGATTGAAGTTCCATCCACACCGATTGGACTTGTGGAGAACCTCTACAGTCCGATTCTCACGAACTTTTTTGCCACGTGCGTGCAAGCTGTGGAATGAACTTCCTTCTGAGGTATTCCCTGAGCGCTATGACATGGGATTCTTCAAAAAAGGTGTAAAAAGAGTTCTCCTTCAGGGCCGGCGTTGCATTGGCGATTCTTCTGGTGTTGCTCATGTCCATAGGCGACGGTAACCACTTACCATCAGGTGGCCCGTAAGCTTTTTCGTCTGCCCTTCAGGCTATAAAAAAAAAAAAAAAAAATGTGTCCCCCCCCCTGTAACTTCTAAAATAAGAGAATGATAAAACTAAAAAAAATATATGATGTACATTACCATGAAAACTTCCAACGAAAATTGGTTTGAATAAGATTTGATAAGAAGTTTTTTTTTAATACGTCATAAATCGTAAACCGCAAAAACATCGATCAAAGTTACAACGAACTACAAGAACTTTTATATTATGTTACTTGCTGCTACGGAACCCTTCATGGGCGAGTCCGACTCGCACTTGGCCGCTTTTTTACATGATAATTTAGCTCACACATGTCGGAAATTAAATGAGCAATAACACTAGTTCGGATGACATTTAAAATAAAATTTCATTACAATATTGCAAAGAAAAGCAATACAGAACGCGAGTAAATGAGAACCCTAGAATTACATGTTCTTGTGACTGAAATTTTAGGCTTTTCTAGATAGAACTTGGCACTCATTTGGATCTCAATTCTTTTTTTTTTTTTGAACTTGGCTCTCATTTCACTTTTATGTTTTTTTTATGAGATATTAATATTCTATATTGTTTCTTGTAGTTTTATTGTTGTTGTTAGATAGGTCACTAGGGCGCCGACGATGAAGAGCAGGGGCGTAGCTATCTCCGTATTAGCGGTATCAATTATAGGGAACCCCCAACGTATAGGGGCCCCCCACTAACACTCCCAAAAAAAAACTCGCCAGCGGCCTACGACCGCTACAGTTGGCACTCCTTTTTTATTTGACAACTGACGTTAAGGAGGCCTCACAACAAATATTGATATGGGGCCTCCTTAGAGCTGCGTAGCCCTAGGTATAACATGATTTAACGCAGTAACTTACACTTGAGGAATGGCGGCAGCTGGCGCCGCGCTCGGAGCACACCGCCGCTCGCCGGTGTCTCCAGCGCCACGACGCTGATTGTCACTGGAATTAAATAAACAAATACTGTAAAAATAGTTTAAAAACAAGCTTTTAAAATTTTGTCTTAGTGCTGTTGGCAACTGAAGAGATTTCTAGTGTAGAGCCAACCCTGAGCGCAGCAATATGGTTATGATGGAGTTTAGAAGGAGCTACTTATCATAATTATCATAACTGATGTAACGTCGAGGATCCATAGTCTTGGCTCCAGACTTAGAACTGCTCTATGAACAGTATCAGACCACCGTTATCTTAACTCACACACTCACATTGACAAACGACACTTCACGAACTATTGAGGTTCGATGCTTGATACTGGCTGCTGGGGACCTGTTAGATATAGATAAACACGTGCATCTTCCCGATGTTGCATCACCTCGGCCCTCGGCAGGACCACGTGACATACAATGTAATTTATAATTTTATTGTATATGTTGCGTGGTGGGTGACCGGGGTGGCCGAAGTACAACGGCCGACGTCCAGTCACGTCACGCTGGGTTCGATAACCCCCGACTTGACGCTCCGCAGATAGGGCGTGGAAACGGAGTCCACAACCCGCGCCGGCAGCGGAACGTCGGGTGCGCACTGAGGACTGGTGCGCCGATGCCCTGACTCCTCGGAGTCAACCACGAGGTGGGGACCCAAGGTGGCGGGGAACGAGTACGCGTGTCGCCCGTGGGCTACGTCTGTTCACCGCTCCTTGATCGGGCCCTCGTGGAGGCTTTACGGCTGTGCTCGGGTTTGAGAAATTGACGTCCTGTTACAGGAATTCGACGTGATAGAAACAATATTTATTCTCAAACCACTGAGTCACAGGCCGGGCGATATCTTCTAATTATTCTTCGAAGCTACTCTTCGATTCTTCCTATTATTCTTCTTTTTCTTGCTGGGCTGGCATCCTGTTCGAAGTCCTAGTATTCTTCTTGTTGGGCTGGAATCATCCTCTTCGAAGTCCTAGTATTCTTCTCATATGGCAGCAATCATCCTCTTCGAAGTCCTGGTATTCTTCTTGGCTTCTTCTTGCTGTTCCTGGTTGTTCCTTGTTCCTTGTTCGTCTTGTTCCCTGGTGTTCCCTACTTTACTAAAAATCTGATTCTCTAATGTACGGCCCAGCAATACCATATTGAAAGCCCCTTTATTTCGGCCTCAAAAATGTACTTGGCGTAACTATTTACGCTATCGCCCGACCTGATTATCAGTTTATCCATTTTATTCATCAAGAAAACCACATGTATCATATATCGTTACAATCGTCTCAGCGAGACCTATCGATACCAATATTCATCATTTATACAACATTATCATATCAAAACTTATTCGATAAAATCTAACAATTTTACATTAGGATCTGACCTCTTATTTCAATGTTTCTTCCCTAATCGGGGTAAATCTTTATTACTTATCACTAAAGTTGTATACAATAAATAAAACTCTCAAACATCTATCTATAAAACATAATAACAACATCGTAACCCAATAATTACAAAAACTACAAGCAAAAACCTAAAAATGTATAGTAAAAATACTTACGTAATAATTCTTCAAATTTATCACAAATTTTACGATGTTATTTACGTAAATTATTATTCGAAATATACATTTACTCAATTTATTCATTTCTATTCATGTATATACTTTAATTCAACCATAAATTCGATTATTAACTATATGGCACTGTAAGAACAGTGCGGCAACATATCGCTATCTCGCTCTAACATGGAATGCGACGTATTTCTGTAATATTTTATGCTTTCTTTTTTTAACATTCTTTACACACATATACATACAGATACATTTACAAACTATGTATGTTGGTCGCCGACATCCTCCCCCTCGTGCTTCGCACCAACTCCTGGGCTCGGCGACTCTCTCGGCACCAACACCTCCAGCTTGGAAGTCGGCCGTCGCAGCATGCCAGCTTGCTTGCATCCATGGAGATGCGTAGCTCCCCCTCGGTGCAATATGTTGCGATGCATCTAGCAAATTATTTAGTATTACAATATTGCTCAAGTAATACTGCCAGGCGCTTTTTTCTTCTGTGTCCCTGATGTTTATTTCTTTCTTGACGGCTTCTTCGCTGCAGACTTCCTTCAGCAGGCTGGGTCGGTTTAAGGCCCATCCACGCAACTCAAAACCGGCCTTTCTGTGGATGAAATCGACTTGTTTACTAATACATATCAAATCCGATTCAGAATGAAAACTGTGAAGATAGTCATCCATGTAATGATTGCGTTCCACCGCCTGCGCAGCCTCCGGATACTCGTTACTGAAGTCTGCAGCATTCCTATTTTTCACATAAATCGCCGTACAAGGGGACGGAGCGGCGCCGAATATAACCGAAGTCATTCGATATACTGTCGGCTTTACATCGCGTCGGTCGCCGCGCCATAAAAAACGTAGGCTGTCTCTGTCTGACGCTCGGATGCGCACCTGTAAAAACATCTCTTTTATGTCAGCTGCCACGGCCACTGGACCTTGTCTGAACCTCAGTAGTACGCCGAACAGGGACTGAAGTAGATCTGGACCTGGAAGTAGAGCGTCATTTAAACTCTTACCTCCCGACTTGGCCGCTGCATCGAATACCAATCTAATTTTCTTCTTAAGTGGATGTGTCACGGCGAAGTGAGGTAAATACCACTCTTTACCCTGTTCGGCCACTGACGGGGCCTCTTCGGCGTAGCCACAGTCCACCAGGTGCTGCATCTGCTTACCGTATTCTTGTCTGAGCTGCGGATTCTTGTCAATTTTCTTTTCAATACCGCGTAGCCGCTTCTCGGCTGCCGTGTAGCTCTCCGGCAAGTATTCATTTTCATTTTTCCATAATAATCCGACTTCGAATCGCCCATCGTTTAGTCGGTTGCAAGTCCTTTCTAATATCGCCAGCGCTCGCCCATCGGAGTCGGTGCTCGGACGCTTCGGTTGCACGCCTAAACTATCAATCGAAAAATACTGTTTGTTCGTTTCATGCATTTCATTATCAAAGTTACTTACGAGCAAACAGCTATTTATAAAGTGCACCGGTCTAAGTCCTTTTGCGTCGAATCCGTGGAGCACCCAACCGAGCTCGGTCAGCGATGCGACTGGTTGACCTGACTTGCCTTTTCGAATTTCTTTCGAGACGATCAGTTCCCAGTTGTCCTGTCCCACGAGCAGTCGTGGCGCCTCGGCGTCATATGACAGGACATCAGTCATTCCATTCAGGTGCGGGCAAGCTTCAATAACAGATCTGTTAACAAATTGTGGTGTTAACTTTAACTGGTCGACGGTGTGGACTCTGTTCAGATTTCTCACCCGATCGTGATGTATCCCTCTGATGCGGATCCGCAGCCGTTGCGAGTCATTCTTCCGCAGCAGTCGTCCACCAACCGTCTCCAAAACGAGTTCCTCTGGCTTGCCTGTAGCGCCAATCTGCGCCGCGACTTGCGAGTCCAACAAAGAAACAGTTGAACCTTCATCAAGGAGAGCCATTACCTTGACTGTCCCCCTGGGCCCGTACAACTCGACAGGGACCATCTTCAAATACGCCCTCGCAGCTTTCAACGCGTTGACCGAAGACGCGATGTTGGTGGTAGCTTCTTCCACCTCTGCTGCAGGCTTCTCATCTTCTTTTCTTCGGTCAGAGTGAAGCAGTTGGTGATGCCAACGCCCACAGACCTTGCACCCTGGTCTGCGGCATGAAATCTTCCGATGACGGTCACTCAAGCACTTGAAGCAGAGGCGTGTCTTCTTGGCGTACGTCCACCGGTCCTCAGTCGAAAGCTTCGAAAACTGTGGACAATATATTATAAAATGTGCGCCTCGACAATACAAACAACTGATTTTGTTCGCCTCGTATCCGCTTCTGAGATCACTATTGCGATTTGATCCCTTCAGTTCATGTCCCCCACGGGGCACATAGCTTGAGACTTCGGTTGCAGCGTTAGCGACGCGTCGATTCGCGGCCCTTCTCTCTTCGCTATGCGGTTTCGACGATTCTAGTGTCGCATAAGCCCCACACTTATCGGCTTCCTTGTTCAGGAACTTGGAGACCAGGACTAAACTGGAGAACTCCCCCTCGTCTGAGCTTTCTGTAAAATCATACCATCTGAACCGTAGAATCGAAGGCATCTTTTCCACGATTTGTTTTACAATTTCAGGCGAATGTAGGTACTGAGGTTTTTTCAAACCTTGTATAGCGGCGACGCTGTTGTTAACTTGACTGGCGAAGACGCAGATATCCCGTGGACTTTCCGTAATACGAGGGAGTGCTTTTACCTTATCTAGCTCCGCCAGTATCAATGCGTCTGTCCTCCCGAAGCGCCGTTGTAACGCCTGCAGTACCTCACTCGGGGAAGCTTCCGAATATAAGAGGCTCTTGATCGCCTCTCGTGCTGTTCCTCTGATCGCTCGTCGCAGCCGCGCCATGTTCTGTACATCTGAAAATAGTCTACACGTATCTTCATAGACAACTTTAAATGCAAACCACTCACTGCTATTTCCATCGAAGAGTGGTAGCTCGTGGATGTACTTCGGCTGCGACGCTGGTCCCTCTCTGTGTGCGACTGCTTCTCTCAAAGCATCTGCAAGTAGCCGCACGTCGACTAAAGTGTTATTCGGCTCTTCATATTTAACCTGTTGGGGAACCGGGGAATTCAAATACTCACTTGCATCACTCTTGTTCTTCATGGACGCCTGTATCCAATCCTGGACCTGGTCTTTCTTGTCTTCCGGGTCCTCGTCCATGGAATCCTCTTCTTCTTCGCACCGGGCTAGCTCGAGCCGGGTGCGTGCGAGCCTCGTCGCAGCCTGAGCTTGCTCTAGCTCAAGGCGTGCCAGCTCCTCTTGCGCTTCGAGCTCACGCCTCCTGGCCGCAGAGCTCGTGGTCCTTGTTGACCGCGCTCGTCGACTCGAGCCAGCCGGTACCAAAGTCGAGTTCGACTTATGTTCTGGTGCCTTCTGGTGAGTCACTTCATCGTCGATGATTCCGCCCGCGGTTCCCCTGTAAGCAAACATACCTGACGTTGCTTCCATAGAACTGGTCATCGTGGTGCCACCTCCCGTCGTGGTACCGCACGTCGTTGTTCCGCCCGTTGTAATGGTACCATCCATCATCGTGGTACCCGTCGTGCCTCCTGATGTCGCTTCAGACGCAGCCCCTCCCATCCTGGATCGCGCTTCTCTGCTCGACGCGGCTGTTCCGCCCTCGGAACCCGCTGAGCGCTGGGGTACGTTGCGTTGGCTCCTCGTGATTGGCATCTTGATGTCTTCCTCAGATCCGGCTCGAAGGACCAGCTGTTGCGTGGTGGGTGACCGGGGTGGCCGAAGTACAACGGCCGACGTCCAGTCACGTCACGCTGGGTTCGATAACCCCCGACTTGACGCTCCGCAGATAGGGCGTGGAAACGGAGTCCACAACCCGCGCCGGCAGCGGAACGTCGGGTGCGCACTGAGGACTGGTGCGCCGATGCCCTGACTCCTCGGAGTCAACCACGAGGTGGGGACCCAAGGTGGCGGGGAACGAGTACGCGTGTCGCCCGTGGGCTACGTCTGTTCACCGCTCCTTGATCGGGCCCTCGTGGAGGCTTTACGGCTGTGCTCGGGTTTGAGAAATTGACGTCCTGTTACAGGAATTCGACGTGATAGAAACAATATTTATTCTCAAACCACTGAGTCACAGGCCGGGCGATATCTTCTAATTATTCTTCGAAGCTACTCTTCGATTCTTCCTATTATTCTTCTTTTTCTTGCTGGGCTGGCATCCTGTTCGAAGTCCTAGTATTCTTCTTGTTGGGCTGGAATCATCCTCTTCGAAGTCCTAGTATTCTTCTCATATGGCAGCAATCATCCTCTTCGAAGTCCTGGTATTCTTCTTGGCTTCTTCTTGCTGTTCCTGGTTGTTCCTTGTTCCTTGTTCGTCTTGTTCCCTGGTGTTCCCTACTTTACTAAAAATCTGATTCTCTAATGTACGGCCCAGCAATACCATATTGAAAGCCCCTTTATTTCGGCCTCAAAAATGTACTTGGCGTAACTATTTACGCTATCGCCCGACCTGATTATCAGTTTATCCATTTTATTCATCAAGAAAACCACATGTATCATATATCGTTACAATCGTCTCAGCGAGACCTATCGATACCAATATTCATCATTTATACAACATTATCATATCAAAACTTATTCGATAAAATCTAACAATTTTACATTAGGATCTGACCTCTTATTTCAATGTTTCTTCCCTAATCGGGGTAAATCTTTATTACTTATCACTAAAGTTGTATACAATAAATAAAACTCTCAAACATCTATCTATAAAACATAACGACGCTAGAAAGCAAACACGTAGTAAACGACACTGCCGTCCTAACGAAGAGTGCAAAAAAATGATTTTTTGGGCAAATTGATTTAAGACCTTATGTAGTTACAGATAAGGTCTTAATTAAATTTTCCTAAAAACTCGACTTATTGCACTCTTCGTTTGGACAGCAGTGTGGTTTACTACGTTTTTGCTTTCTAACGTCGATAATAACAACATCGTAACCCAATAATTACAAAAACTACAAGCAAAAACCTAAAAATGTATAGTAAAAATACTTACGTAATAATTCTTCAAATTTATCACAAATTTTACGATGTTATTTACGTAAATTATTATTCGAAATATACATTTACTCAATTTATTCATTTCTATTCATGTATATACTTTAATTCAACCATAAATTCGATTATTAACTATATGGCACTGTAAGAACAGTGCGGCAACATATCGCTATCTCGCTCTAACATGGAATGCGACGTATTTCTGTAATATTTTATGCTTTCTTTTTTTAACATTCTTTACACACATATACATACAGATACATTTACAAACTATGTATGTTGGTCGCCGACAGTATACTTAATGTCCATGAGACAAGTTTTTACAAAGTACTCTTCTTCTTCTACCGCAGTAATGACTTGAAGTCAGTTAGCTAGTTAAAATACAATTTAACACAATTGTACCCACAGGGATCACTATACTTATAGAATCTAATCTCACCGTGATGTTATAAACTAGTCATACTTAATATAAGAAACTGGGACAATGAAACGACTTACGATGTCTGAGATTTAACATCTAAGATGTAATTAAGATAAATAAACATTATATAGAATCATCGTGGATGTACATTGTTATTGAAGCGACGCTCGCGGATTATCGCAAAATAGATAAGATTCTACAAAACAACATAAAGACTAAAGTTCAAGTCAGAGGCAAGAACATTACCCTGGCATCGCGGCAGTAACGAGCAGGTCGCATGCGGGGGCTTCTGCCGATCTCCTACAAATAACTACATAAATAGTACATTAAGAAAAGATTCTTTAATAGTTCAATATAATCAAGTGTAAAACCGGCCACATTTTTTTTTTGCCTACACTTCGTATAAATTCCACCGTCGGCAGGAAATCCCCGTGAAACCCTAACTTATCGTATTTGTTTAATTTCTCCGTCCTCTACAATTTAGGTACGAGCCTTCTGAAAACAGAAAAGACATAAACACTTCACAACGTCAACATGAAGCTCTCGGCGCGCCCGCGCCCGTCGCGTCGCGCCCGACGACTCTCAATGGAAAATACCTACGTATTTAATTATTTAATTAATTAAAACATATGGATGTTATGCATCATTAGTTCTTGTTTTCTAAACATTTATTAAAATATAGATTAGAGACATCTGAACCTAATAGCAAGGTGTTATAAACGGAAAATACAATAATATTCAAAATAGAGTTCCTTCTGTCCGGAGTCACTCGGAGGAATGTGATGTCGTCAGATGGTCATTTAGACATATTCTGAAGGTTGGCGTAATGTCAAGGTCTCAATCTAGTCGCGTAGATATCGACGCTAGAAAGCAAACACGTAGTAACCCACAAATATCAAATTGTTCACCAGAGCCGAAAAACTTTTTGATTTCTCGAAAAAAATTCATAACTTCTACATTTATCGAGCTAGAGTTGCCATTTTTGGACACAATAGTTATTATTTTTTTCCAGACAAATGTACATTATCACAATTATCTTAAAGTTATTTGAAAACGATATTTTGCGGGTTACGACAAATTGAAAATATTTTTACAGACCATTAAAATGTAGTAAGTGAAGTGAGTAAATGTATGGAACGATGTCAACTGCACTATTTTATGGAAAGCAAAAATGTAGTAACCTACGTTACTTTCACAAAAATTACCTAAAACAACGTCGTAACAGTACACAACCTTTGAATATCCTGTTATCAATATGCTGTAACCGGCATAATTATTTCGAATCCTGAAAAGTGGATTGTCTTAAATGTAAATTAATTTAACTGAATATGTAAAAACAATTGTTGTAAGATCGGAGAAAATAAAATTCAGTCTATTTTAGAAACGTTCGTGTAATAATTATTACGGCTTAAATTATTTTTATTTTATAAATAATGCTCTGTTTTGGCATCTTTAAACAATCATTAATATAATTATATTAGTATTGCTGAAGAAAAAGCAGCTTTTATAAAAAAAAGTAAGCTAAATAATGTTAATTACTTAAAAAAAATAGTAAGTTTCCTCCGTAATTTAGAAATTAATTCCAACCCATCCATCCATCCATCCATCCAACAATCAGCCTTTACGAGTTCACTGCTGTACATATGTATGTAGGCCTTTCCTAATTTGCGCCACTCTAACCTGTTTTGAGCCTTCCGAATGCAGCTGGATACCCGCTGTCTTCCTATGGTCGTCAGTCCAAGAGGTGGTCTCCACTCGAGGACCTTTCTTCCGTAACGGTTGTCGGTCCTTCCCACTATGTGACCAACGCATTGCCACTTCAGCCGGCTAATTCTTTGAACTATGTTGGTTACCCTTGTTCATCTACGGATCTCCTCATTTTTGATGCGATCTCGTAAAGCACCACGTCTCGGATCCGTAGGTCATCACTGACAGCACACACTGCTCGAACACCTTTCCCGAACGCATCCCATCCGAGTTTGATTCTATGAGTGACTTCTTTCGCAAAGTTGGACCATTTGGATCCTGCATCCCAAGTGATGCAGGTATAACATAGACATTCAACATGATTTTCGTCTTATCCATGTTCATCTTTATAAGACTCACCCGTTGTGAAGCGCTGTTCAAGTCTCCGAGCATTGTACCAAGTTCCTCCAGGGAACTTGCCAGGATGACTATATAATGGCATATCGCAGGTATGTGATGTATTCGCCATTGAAGTTAATGCCACGTCGTTTCCACTCCATCAGTTTGAACACATCCTTCAACGCAGAGGTGAACAGTTTTGGGGATATGACGTCGCACTGACAGACATGGTGGCTGATGTGTAAAAATACTTCAACACCTCGATGTACCTACCCGTAGTCAATCCAGCATCACTGAAGAGACTTTAGTACTGCCCAGGTCTCTCAAGAATCACAGACTTTCTCAAAGTCCACATAGGCAACACATAGCGGCAGATTATACTCTTCGATATTTAGTATAATTTTTGTATCTACTGCAGTGTGTGTATGTGGTCTATGGTACTGTAGCCTTTTCAAAATCCTGCTTATTCAGAGAGCTGGTAGTCGTCAAGCCAACGCGCAATTCGATTTGTGAGCACCCTCGAAAACGCCTTATAAACGTGGCTCAGAAGTGCAACGGGCCTGTAGTTCTTTTAAAGGGCTTTATCACTCTTCTTGAAGAACAGAATCACCACACTTCCGTTCGTCGTTTCCGGGGTATTTCCAATATTGATGACGACATCGAACAGTTTTTGGAACGCCACAAGGAGGGATTTCCCTCCAGCTCTTAGTTACTCCAGCTCTGTTGTGATTCCTTCATCTTCCAGTGCCTTGTTGTTTCTAAGCTATTTAAGAGCCGATCTAATCTCATACAGGCTGACATCTGGGATATATTCTGTGTAGTATCGGGTCAGATTAGCTCGATTGTCGCTCTCTTCTGCGGGAGCTGGAGCTCGAGAGGAGGTATACAACCGTCCGTAGTATATGTCAGGTAGTCTCTCAGAATTTCGGGTTTCGACAAGATTATGGTGCCGGACTTGGTCTTAAACCTCGTAAGCTGACTTTGTTCAATATACAGATCCCTGGCCAATAATTTGGAGCCCTGATTTACATCTGTTCATTGAGCCGTCGGTACTCTGCCATACAGGTTGGAGACTGCACACAAAGTTCCCGTCGATCCCTCATAAGACCGAGAGTTTGTTCTGAGAGAACTTGAGATCTACACTATTAAATTAAACCACTATTAAATACAATATTATAACTATAATAAATACAACGATTAAATACATGCCGTTTGTTTGCTAGAATGAATTATATCTCGCTTTTTGTTGAACCATCAGAGTTTATCCACTTGCGTTGCGGCTTCTTTCTGAAGAAGGAGTTTATCATGAATAAGTCCTCTCTCCTTCTCCATGAAGTTTGCAAGCAATTGTCCTTGGTGGTTCCGTCGTCCAACTCCGAAGGTTCCCGCCTTCATCTCGTTGCCATTTTGCGTGCTTAGTCTTGCGTTAAAATTCCCCATCACAACTGTGAAGTGAGGTTTCATACATAACTCATACAACTCATACATACAACCTAATCGTTGGGATGTGTCGAAGTCGGCGCATATACTTGTACGACTTTCAATGAATACCGCTTAGAATATTCCTAGTGTAAGGTACACCACCCCAGCCATCACGCTCCAAACCTGCATAATATGTTGTTTATGAGGCACTTGTGGACGAGAAAACTTGAGACAGATGTTCACTCTCCCGGTGATAGAACAAGTTTCCCAATTTCAGTATTATCGTGTCCTCTCCCTATCTTTGGACTTCAGATAAACCCACAATACACAATACTCCAGTTTAAGTTGACTACCTCTTCAAATAACAGTATCCTGGTGTTGTATATTGCCAGGTGCAGAAGTCGTTGACGATTTTGGTAGCCCGATCTCTGTCAGCGATTCGTAGCAACCTTGCTCCGCCGTTACCATAGCTGCTACCGTAGCTAAGAAAAGCAGGGCTGCCTGGGACTAGGGGATGGAGTGTACTTGTGGAAATCATAAGAATTTCAGTCAATAGTCACCACGTTTAGCTAGTAGGTAGTGTAGTGTAGGGTAGTGGTACTATTCTACATAAGTGGACCCGGCACCACACGTAGGAAAAGGTCTTCTCGAATGGATGCCTCCTTTTTTTTAAAAAAAAAAAAACATGAAACACCTCCAGAGCCGGGAGGCAGAGGACATGAAAAAAAATGTTGGATTCAGAAGGATTAGGACCAGACAAAACAGCGTGTATTAGGAGAGGCCTTATAAAGGCTGATGTAGCGATGATGATTCTATCAATTTTAATGTTTTTAAATATTTAAGTACTTGTTTCATCTAAAACGCGCTGATTTTTAGTAAACAAACCCTTATTACAAATCATTTACATCCTCCGGCTCAAAAAACCCCAGTGGAGGCCCAAGTTAAACGAAGTAAATCCGCGATAGTTTGAACATAAGAATCTTTAGTAGTGAAGTAAAAGAAGGCAACCTATTAAATTTGTACATTGAAAATAGTGCAAACGGCACCACCAAAAAAACAACATATCGTGCAAAGTGTATTTAACACCACTATTTCAGAAAATGTCACCCAATTAATGGCGTAAATGCAAATTATCAAAATTTACAAGCTGCAAAAATGTAGTAACCCACAACTCAGATAAAATTACTGACGTGTAAGTAACAGGTGTACAATTTTTCTAGAAATCGAATTTGCTGTAAGTAACAATGTAAAAAATAATAAAGGTTTTTTTGTTACTTACAGCGTTTTATTGGTCCAAAAAATGTCAATTTTTGAAATTCTATTTTCGTTATTTTTGGTCGTATGGATACGTGACAAAGACCATTCGACGCGGTATTTTTTTCTGATTCTAATGATGTAATAAAAAAAAATTACGACATGTGTGGTTTACTACGTGTTTGCTTTCTAGCGTCGATTATAATAAAAACAAGCTACCTATATCGTAATTCCCGCACCGTCACCAGTGTCACACGAACCGACCGCCCCACAAATTCTTGTTTCTCGTTTCCTCTCATTTTTCCTAGTTCATCTCCTACTATCTCCGAATCACATAAATTTTTAATTTTTTGACGTGATAACGTCTATTAAAACGATGAACGCCGGGCGCACGCATGAAAAAATGTAGCGTTCCGCGAGCGAGAGAGCGGCACGATCGCCTACGATCGGCGTATCGTAGCCGATGCCGTAGGCGAGCCGTAGGCGATCGTAGTTGAGTGGAGTGGAGTGGAGCGGAGCGGAGCTTTGTCATGACGTTGTCACGTTAAACTACCGTCCGTAAACCGACTTTACAGACAACCATTTTTTGCTCTAATTTATTATTTTCCCTACCACTTTCTTTGTTCGCCCACTGCCCTAAGATGCTTCCAGCATTAAGTCCACTTTTAGTATCCAATAAAA